>RJWT010045978.1:0-11531 GCA_004365215.1 Cuniculus paca | reverse complement strand
GTCAAAACTTCATAGACATTGGTAATGTGCTCCATATAGGAGCTATATAAATATACATTATCAATAGTAAAGAAGTGACATTCATTTCCCCAACCTTGTTATTAAACTGAATTTTAGAAGGGTTTTCTCTATATTTGAGAACATGATTACATGTAATTTAAATCTTCCATTTGTTGTAGTTTATGTATTTTTAACATTCATTCTTGCTACAAACCCTGAACTGCTCTAAATAGATAGTGATAATCCATTTCATTGACTAGGAGTTGCAGTTGCATTAATAGCTTTCTAGTTATGCTAATAATAATTAGAGAGTTTACAAAGATAAAATCTTTTGTTTGTGACCACGTGCTTTATATTGAACAATCCCATGCAAAAGAAAAGAAAACCAGTTGTAAAATACTATTGTTGTAAATACTATTATGACATATATAACACTATTTTGACACTACTATTCTGCATTTAAATACTAATGGGGCAAGCTAAAATTTACAAAGATACAGTGAAAACCATTAACAGTCCCCAGAAAGACAGTTATGTCAACTTTGTACACTTTTGTCTCTTATTTTTCTGTGCCCCATTCCTGTTTTATTGATTTAAAAGAAGATTATAACTCAGGAAATTATACTAATTTGCCTTTTTAAATTACTTTCTATACTTTTTTAAAAGTTTAATGTATATTCCTATTTTCTCATTACCCATGACTTAAATTTATTCAGCGGATCCTGGGGTATTAGCCTTCATTTCATTTAACATCTTTGAAGTTTGACAATTTGATATGCTCCCAGAGAACATATTTGAAAAATCAGCATGTAGTTTTAGCAAAGAAAAACACTAGAAACTAAGCAATAATTTGCGACTCAGTCTGTGGGGAACAAAATTTCTCATGATGTATTTAGTAAGAAGAGGCAAATCACTTTGAAAGCAGAGATTTTATTTGGGGTAAATTCTTCACTGAGTTTAGCATCTGATGAATATTCATTTAGTTCAGTTAATATTTATTAATAGTATTCGCTAGTGCTTAATATTCATTTTGTATTTGCTTAGCTCACTAAGTGCTAAATATGCAAAAATGAAAGTTTATACTGTATTTACACCTAAGCATATAGAGTATGACTAGGAATTCATAGTACACACTTATCAAAGTCCAATTTAAAAACTCACAATAGGACAAACCTTCGACCTTCACCAACTAAATGGATAATTAAGATGAGAATAATTTTTAGAAATAAGATTCTTCAGCTGGGCATAATAGAGCAATTCCGTAATAGCAACACTCCAGCAGGCTGAGACAGGAGACTCGCAAATTCTAAAAGAGAAGGATCTAAATCAATGCGATGGCAATGGGTATAATGGGGTGGGGGACAGAGAGATTGGAGAGAGAAAAAAAGAGGGAGAGGATGAATAAGAAAATTCCTCAGGAGAAACTTTCTGAAGTCATTGATTTAAACTTAGGTTTCGAAGACAAGGATGAATTAACAGAAAAAATTGAAGATCTCAACCAGGTATAGATGGAGTTTAATAACTTTCTTGCCCGAATGACTTAAACTTACATGGAAAAGCAGTTGGCAAGAGACCAATAAAAGTATTTGTGTAAGATCTCTTTCCATTTTATTTTGTTTCGAAATTGTAGTTAAAATCTGGAGAGACAGCAGCCAATATTGCTAGAGAGCTGGCCGAGCAAACCAGAAATCATCTGAATGCTGGGGACATCACCTACTCAGTCCGAGCCATGGATCAGCTCGTGGGGCTCCTGGACGTGCAGCTCAGGAACCTGACCCCAGGAGGGAAAGACAGCGCCGCTCGCAGTTTGAACAAGGTAAGTACACTGCGCGGAGCCCCACATTTTGTCAAATGAGCAAGACTTCTCTGCTTACTTTTCTCCATTTTATAGAAGAGAAAGAATTGATAACGTGTATTTACTTTACAGCTTAATTATTGTAATGGCAGCATTTGACTTTTACACATAAACAATAAACGATAATCTGCCCATTAATCTTTGAAATTTATGGTACTGTTTCTCATAGTATAGCTACTGGTTTTGGATGCTAAATTCTGACAAGACTAATGTGAATTATTGCAATTTATTTTATTTTTTTTTCTTCGAACTTTTATATTAAAAGAACTGACAATAAAATAAGTGTGTAATCTGTAAGTAGGAATTTAGAGACTAGAGAGAATATTAATATTCCAATCTCGATGTTTTTAAAATGAGATATTTAAAATTAATTAATATTACTTTAAAAAATTCATGGGGCAAGTGACTTGTAACTTTTAGTTCATTTTGATTTCTAAATTACTCTGATTTTGTGTCACTACCATTAAAATTTTTAAAGTTTAAGTCTATTTGAATTGTAAATAATTAAAATCTTAGGTTAAGTTTCAGAAAAAATATATTTTCAGAAAAAATCACTGTCATGAATGTTTGTAAATATCTGTGTAGATACTTTATTAATATAAAATATATATATTAGAAAGATAAATATATTGTTAATTTATATAGAATATCACTTTTCTGTGTGACAAATTATGATATTTTAAATTAACCTTATAGTCAAAAGTATTCAAGGATTGATTCCATTAAATGCAAACAGTTCCTGATTGGGATTTGTGTCGTAGAGATTCTTAGTGATTGAAACTAAATTTTAGAGCCTTTAATATTTTGATAATCTTCGCACTTAGAAAAATGAGAATTTGACAGAGAAAGACTAATGTTCCTCCATGGAATTCCGTAGAAGGACATTCTTCTTTAGACTGAAAAACGACTTTGCAGAATTGTCATTTAATGCAGTTAGTTCTTTTATATCTTACTGTGGCAAGACTCACTCATCAAGATAGAAGACATTTTTGAAACTAATGATCGTTCAACGCAGAAAAGCCAGGCAAATAGTTTTACCTGCAGTGTCGTCCCCAGAAAACAGGAATGATTTTGTCTATTAGATATAGATTATTGAGGCTTTTCTTGGTCATGCTGAGCATACAGAACTTTTTAAGAATTTTTTACTTATAACCTGAGAGAACTGCGATTACACCTGGTTAGTACAATCTATAGCCGCTTGTATAATCTGGCCATGCTGTGATTTTAATGTTATTACCCAGGCTAACTGGGTATTATTAGTGAATAAAGCTGCTAGCTATTGTCTTCATAATGCATTGGTGGTAGTAATTTCTATTAGTGTTCCATATCCATAACATGACTTGTTACAGCAATACTTTGTATCTTTATTTAAAAATGTTGATGTCTGAGGATATCAGGTAGAGCTGGCAATTAATGTCACATTCTAACTGGCTATAGCTAATCAGCTTGCCTACTCTGAATATCAAATAACTACATAATGGGCAAATTTCCATTTATGAGGCCTTTTACTGCTCTCTTTTGTTTCCCATTTGGCTTTTTTCAGTTGTTTGTGTAATACAGTTTGTCATATGTTAATTTGCATGAGGCGGTGAGTAGAAGGGAGGGCAGAGGCCATTCACGTGCTTGCTGGCTTGCTCTCTTTCCCGTGGTTCCCATTTTCCCTGAAGCAGTTATAACCTATCAGATTTGCAAAGTCAACTTGGTACAAATCAATTGCGCTCCACACTGAAACTGTGGAGGGTTTAGAGTCCTGCGAAATGAGGATGCGAGTCAGTGATCCAAATGACAGCCCCAGCAATTTATTTGCACTTATTCCTCTCTTAATTCTTTAGAGGAGTAACTGTTTCATGCTCTTTGAAGAATGCATCAATTAGAGCCCAGAGAGTATTAGCTGCACAAAAGCATCAGTTGAACTGCTTCTTCAAACTAGATTAATTTTCTTTTTTCAAAATTGAGACTATTGAAAGGGGCAGAACAGTAGGGAAGAAGAGGAAAAGTCACATTCTAATTTATAAGAGTTTGGGACACTTGTTTAAACAGGGTGAATAAACTGTTATTGTGTATTCCTTTAAGCACTAGGAAAAAATACTTGGGTCTGAATAGGATGCTGCCAACCTTTTGTCTATAAAAGCATTATTCCATATGTAAGCAAACCACAGGCTTCTTATCTCACCAAAGTTTCTAAAGTGTATCTTCTTGGTTAAAATTGTCAAAAGAAATTCTTCAAGAAATATAAAAAGTGACAAGTCAAATATTGATCATCTTTTTTTCCCCAAAAGTTATTTATGTCTTGATATCTGTTCCGAAAATCAAATAGTCATGATAAGTGAATATTTCTGTTCCAAGAAGCAGATTTTTTGTACGTGTCAACAAACACATAATATATGTGCACGTTAACCACCGATTTTGTCTGCAAACCACAATCTACTACCTTTAAAATAAATTCCAGAGTTGTGACATAATTTACTTAACTTTTTTAGATCTTTATTCTTTTTTACCCTTAAATTAATAACTAACCTGACATGCAGTGAATCATTTCAAATGAATGAAGCATATTGATTGCTACTAATTTCTACTAAATGTATTCAAACATTTCTTTCTCTCATTAACTGCTTTATACCATCCAATTTTCACTGGGGTTGTTCTAAGAGGATATTAGCTATTATATTTCAAGCCACTGACTACATTTTCCTGCTGCTTAGCTCTCATTTTCCCCTAGAGAGTAGTGAGCCAGTAAATAAGGTGTTTTGTGTAGATGTGTTCTTTTATTTTTCTTGTTTTCTTCTGTCACTAACTTGTTTTTTCTATTCTGTGTTTAATCTGCTGTCTTAACGGATTCAGCTTCAGAAAAGAGAGCGCTCTTGCAGAGCCTATGTCCAGGTACTTTCTGCGTTTTTATACACATGATAAGTTGTCGAATTGTCTTTGCTGGTGGTAACATGTATGGACATTTGATAGAAAAATGACAATGTACCACAGTGACCTAAGAAGTTTCAGGGAGGGAATGGAATGAAAGGATGGGAATGGAAGGACATAAGCAAGAGTATGTGCTAAGAAACAAAACAAAACAAGTCAGTGCCAGTGCTCGGTCTAACAAGAGGAACACAGACAGACTAAGAAGGAGGTGCAACTTGAGGGGTGCACGTTGGTCATCACTGAAAGGTGAGTTGGGTGCAAGAGATGATTCTCAAATGTTTCATCAAGGTAGGTATGAAAACCTTTCATCTATGCATTGAAAACCAAGTCATTCAGAAATGGCATTCAATCAGGGTTCTTGTAAGTGTCAGATTGTCACCTGACCAGAACTGAGAAAGTTCCTGGAGTGGAAATGAGGAATTTAACCCATCCCAAACATAGAATGTTTGGAGGTTTACTGACTGATTCTTCTGGCAGAAAAATAATTTGTTAGGATCCATCAGTAAGAGAGAAGTGAAAGATTTGTTAGGTAGGGATTTTAGTACACACTCTTAGAGGAGTGTAGGCCCTCGAGACAGAGAATAGCACACTACAGTTTGGAAATGGAATATTTGTGTTTTTTGGAAATCTGTGGAATTTGACAATCTATATTCATGGTCTTGGTTTAGTGGGGTAGGGGAGGATGTTCCACCCCATGAAAGACAATAGTTCATTAGTAGGGAAAAAGTCTATTTTATAGGAGAAAGTGGTCTATTCACAAATGAAAGAAGACCATTTGCAAGAAGAGGATGACTGGATTCTTTTACAGGTGAAAGGGAATTGCCCGGGTTTAGAGAAGGGGGGCGGTTCAAACTAGGCTTGCGTTCTGAAACTAGTTTTTAATTTTAAAATTACAATTTTTGTCTTTTTATCTATTTTTTTAAATCTTACCTCAATATAAGAGCAGTAGTCTATAATTCTTGGTATGGCATGCTTCAGTTCCAAAATAGTACTCTTTATTGGCTCAAGTTTCCTTATGTCCTTCTTATTTTCTCATTGCAAAATTATTAATCCCAATGCAAATGCAGTATTTGTTTAGCTAATGTGTTTTAATTTGTTTACAATAAATAAACTCTATAGTATATAGGTTTTGCATGAAATAGAACAATCCCAGAAGCAAGCACTCTGGCTATCTCTATAGGAAAGAAAAAAGGAAAGAAGAAAGGAAGGTAGGGAGAGAGACAGAGGGAGGGACAGAGGGAAACAGGGAGGGAATATGACAGTGTGACTATAAAATTTACTCTTTATGTATACATAGCACAGTATTTTTATATTTATTTATTTATTTATTTTTTGCGGCACCAGGGATTGAACTCACAACCTTGCGCTTGCCGGGCAGGCGCTTAGACCGCTGAGCTAGATCCCCAGCCCCGTTTTTGAGACAGGGTCTCACTATCCCGTTCAGGCTGGCCTTGAGCTCACTTTGTAGCCCAGGCTGGTCTCGAACTCACAACAATCCGCCTGTCTCAGCCTCCCTACAGGCGTGAGCCACCACGCCCGGCCGATAGCACAGTATTTTTAAACAGGAAACCCACCTGATGTGTAAAGATATGCCCTCAAGAATCAACTTAATGTTTATAAGATTGGCAGTATGAAAATTAAACTTTATCGTTTATTTGCAATTGAAAATAACATAGAAGCATTGACTTTTTAACCAAAATTCTGAAGAGGTTAGGTTGATACTAAATACTAAATATTGTCTTGTACCTTTATATATTTCTAATGATCTGACTATTCCCTTTAATATTCTCTGGTTAATACAAAACTGGCAATTAAATTTATAGTGAGGAACTGTCTCAGTGGGCATAGAATCATGGAAAAAGAACGAGATGGCTGTAAGGAAAAGTTCGAGGTTGGGAAAAGTACAGTGAATGGGTTCATCTTTGTATGCTACTATATAATCATTTGTTGATTCTGGCTGGCAAATTTGTTTTCTTCCAACTGCCACATTTTTAAATTCCATACATGAAATTCATTTCCTCAAAAATACTGTCTCTACCCTAGCATCATACCATCTAGTGGCCAATGTTGATTAGTAAGTGGTAGGCAGAAGCACTATTTGTTTTTAGGAAATCCATACATTACTTGAAAAACTGTGCCAACCACATTTTATTCACCTACAGATCAGTTAACATAGGTAATAGCTGACGGTTCAGATTTTACTGTCCTTCTCTTCATACATGGAATAAACAAAAGAGAGCAAGAGGACTAGGTCCTAAGATTTGTCTTTGTTAGTACCAAGTATGAATAGTAAGCATCACTAAGCAGTCTTGGTCAAACTATGATCTGGTTGGTCATTATCTCAAGCCTGGTCCGCTAGGTCCTGCTGGTATAGGGGAAGTTTTCGTTCTTTTAGGTGACTGTGCTATTCCTGAAATGAGATAACAACTCCTGCTTAGAGGGTAGCCACAGTTTCCACCATGGGGTGATCTGCCTTCAGGGCTTCTTCTGGAATCTTGAACATATCTTAGTTACTCTTCCTATGATGTCTTCAATATTGAAAGAGGTCAGGTAAATTTAGGACTAGTCAGTCTTGTATTGTCAGTACAAAGACAGATACTCTCTAAGTGATTAACATGAGTGAGCGGGAATCTGATCTAAAATTTAAGGTAGCAAAGGAGACAGAGCAGTGTTAAGCTAGAGATGCCAAGTTTTTATCCTGCT
This sequence comes from Cuniculus paca, assembly GCA_004365215.1. Taxonomy (NCBI): domain Eukaryota; kingdom Metazoa; phylum Chordata; class Mammalia; order Rodentia; family Cuniculidae; genus Cuniculus; species Cuniculus paca. The sequence continues at coordinate 4,057 of RJWT010045978.1, read as the reverse complement.
GTTCATGACCTACCAAATATTTGCAACCACAAGTAAAGTGTCACTGTTTTAAGCTAAAATTATGTCAAATTTAAAGCCTAAAGCCTTTCTGGTGTATATGGTACTTATAAGCAACTCTGAGTTTATTCTGAATTTACAAACAATAGGAATCATAAAAGTAGATATAAATAGACTAAAGTATTTTCCACTGTGAAATTTCATGGAATAATAACCTACATGTAAATGATCAGAAGTGGTGTTGTGTATTACTGGGTAGAGAATTTCTGTTTCACCAATACTCTGTTTGCATTTGGTCTTATCGGATATTTTTTAGTCAATAGCTGAAACATTTATTCACAGCCAGTCAACTATAACACCAGGAAATCAGCCATTGAATAAACTGTGCTATTAATTTTCCGTCAGAGATTCATGTTTGAATGACCATGCATTTCATAGATTTAAATACCGAATGGCTAATTATCCCAATGGCACCATGAAAAGGAGCATAGAATACAATCAAAAACAATCCTAATACTGCTCAAAAATGATCTTCAGCATTCAGTGCTAAAGAATAATTTTTTTACCTATTGCTCACACTGAGTACAGCTTATATGTAATAGAGCTGTATATTTTATATATATATATGCCTCCCCAAACAATGTCCTTTCTAAAACTTCAAAAATTTCATATACACCAATATTTATTATTTTATAAAGCAAGACATAAATTAAAAGTTTATTTTCTCATCTTTGTATAAAATCATCTTTTTTCCTTTTAAATTTTTATTCAAAAAGTATCCTTAGTATCTTATCCTAATTGCTTCAAGTTCAAAATGAAACTCAAGAAAAAAATACTATACTAGATTAATTCATCAAGGGAATTGACTGTAGGAAAAGAATCTACACGTCGGTGACAATTAAGCTGGCTATTCAACTTCATTGGCTTAAGAATCACCTAGGAGATTGATGAGGCACACTTTTGGGTTTGGATGGATCACAGAGGCATGACCTTGGTGCTTACATCTGGTCTCTGGCCAGTTTTCAGAAGAGGGCTGTTGTTCCCCTCTTCTGCTTCCTAAGCTCTGTGAACGGAGAAGTTTTGCTCCACCTAGCCTTTCCACCATGAAGTTCTTGGGTTGGAGCCACCTGATTATAGATTGCTGAAACCATGAGCCAAATTAAATCTCTTCTTTAAATTGCAGATGTTGGGTATTTTCTCCCAGAAATTGGAAAGCTTATTAATACAGAAAATTAATATGAAAAGTGAGGTCATTGCTACACCTCTGTCTGACCATATTTCCAGAAACCTTTGTAACTGGTTTGAGGGAAGATTTTGGAAAGGTTTGGAGTTGTGGACTGAAAAAGCCCTGGAATTTTTTTTTTTTTTTTTTTTTTTTTTACCAGGGATCGAACTCATGACCTTGCACTTGCCAAGCAGGCACTTACACCGCTGAGCTACATCCCTAGAATTTTGTAAATAGACTACGATGGGCAATTTTGGCTGGATATATGGAAATCAGAATGCTGGTAGGAATGGGGACAGCAAAGGGCAGGATAATGAGGTTTTGGACAAGAATGGGGCCTCAATTGGAAATTGGACCAGACGCTATGATTGTTATACCTTGGTAGAAAATTTGTCTACATTTTTCGATGTCCATAGACTTTGAATAATGCTGAATTTTAAGGTAGCGACTAATTGATCTGGTGAAGGAAATTTCAAGGCCACTCAATGGTGAGGCTATGGCATGGGTACTGTTGGGTTTTAGGTATGTTTATAGTAAGAATTGGGAACAAAAAGCTGAGTCAAAAATATTTGAAATACTTAAATTTGGACCCCAAAAGAACAATGTGTAAGTTGGGGCCAAAGCAAGTTTGGTTGTTGAAGAGATTAATGCCATTCAAAAGAAAACAAGTACTTTAAACTTAGATGAGAAGAAAAATGCCTTTGAAGACATCTCAGGAATCAGCAAGATTCCACTCATGGCCAGGTCAAAATAGCAAAGGTATAATTCTTTTCACTTGAAAAGAAACTCCTTGGGATCCTTGCTCAAGAAAGGGCTAGGGAATTAGTTTCCTGGGATTTATTTCCACATACTCAGCCATCTGGGCACTCAGAGACTCCTGCTACTGTGGTCCCAGGGAGGCTGGCTAGTGCTTGGGCTGGCAGTAGATCTTGACATTGTCCATGTAATGTTAGGTTTTTTAGGCATGCAGAAAGCAAGAGTGTAGGGGGCACAGAAACTTGCATCCAGATTTCAAGGCAACACCTGGAAGGCCAAACAGTGTGCCCTATGAGGTGTGTGTGTGAAATTGTGAGAATGAAGGAAAGGTGCAGACATAACACAGAAAGCTGAAGATGTCAGGTACATGAAACACCTATTGAGGAAAGCTGTAGACTGTTATGAGAGCCAACATGAGAGAGACCTTGTGGGCTGCAACCAGCAAGGCCACTGGAGTAGGGATACCCACGATCTGTAGAAACCACATCTTAACCCCCATGTGTCCCAGATGCTGGACACGGAACAACAGAATTCAATCTTTACTTTGCTACGTGTCAATCTTGCTATGGTTCTATTCTTTTCTATCCCCCTGTTCTCTTTTATAGTAGGATGCTTTGCTATTATATTTTGGGATTAAGTAACCTGCCTTTGAACTTTACAGAAGCTCACAGTTACAAGTTTCCCTTAAGTCTTAGAGGAGACATTGAGCTGAGCTTTTGAGAACTGCTGGAACTGTTGATATTTTGGGGTAAGGGGTTAAGTATGGTATAAGGAGGGGTATTTGGGCATCAAGTGGACTTGGATTGCGAGGTGGCAGGTATGGCAGAATGTCAACTTGGTTGGGGTGGGAGCCACCTAGGAGGTTAGAAAAGTGGCGTTTCTCCTGGTATCTAGGTAAGCCATAGAGGCATGACCTTGGGTTTTATATGTGGCCCCTCACCACTACTTCTGTGGTGCTATTCTTTTCTGCTCCTCAGCCACCAGGAACTGAAGCAACTTTCTTCACCACTCTTCCATCATGGTGTTTCTGCTTGGGAAATAGCCACGGTGTTTCCGCTTGGACTGAAACCTGTGAGACGATAAGCCACATTAAGGCTCTTCGCCTTTGAATTGTAGGTGTTTGGTACTTTTTCCCAGCAACTGGAAAGCTGACCAATACAGTCTGAGCCCTTGGAATATTAAGAGGTCAAGGAAAAGAGAAGCTAGCACTAGAGAACAAAAGAGCAGCTTTGTGCAGGGAGAAGATCAGGGGAGTATGACATCATGAAATCTCTTGACGTTATTATTTCAAGAAGGCTGTGATGTTAATTGTTGCTGAACCTGCTCAGAAGTGCTGAAACAGCTTTTAAAGATAAAGCTATATAAACTTCTGATCAGCATAAAAAAATCCCAAAACCTAGATATCTATATTACTATATATAATATCTAAATATTTTTCCCTTTTTCTTTCATCGTTTGAATCACGAATGCAGACATTCTCTGAACCAGAGTTGCTGCTGTTTGCACCTCTGACAAAGTGCAAATTGAATTATGCCAGTTTTACTCGTGGGCCTGTGCCTAAGACAGGAAGGATTCTAAGCCCCATTTGTACTGCTAGGAAGAAATTAATGAGTATTTTCAAGTTCCTTGTTTGGTCACTTAATTGGCTGTGTGACAAAGAGCTCTGTGGTGCATGTCAAACAACTTTCGTAGTCCTCTAATGATTTGTGCTTTGCTTGACTTGTGATACTACTCTGTGTGGCCTGTCAGCCTGGATATCCTTGTTAAAGTGGCTAGAATAAATTGGCTAGCCGTGTGCATACAATGTAGTATATTAACTACAGCAACAGGGAGTGCTTTTAGCAGCTCTTTCAAGAGATTTCCATGTTTGCCCATAAGCATCAAAGCCAACCCAAACTTTCATTTAATATAATTAAAAGGACATCTGAAAGGAGTTTGAATCACAGCAGGTTCTTGTGGTATGGTAACCCTTTGTTAAAGTCCTGTGAACTTAATATACTTCACAGCTTGATAAATCTTCACTTGATTTGTGTCAGTAAGAGAGAAAATATAAATCTACACCCTGCATGTTTCTCATGC
>RJWT010045977.1:0-11531 GCA_004365215.1 Cuniculus paca | reverse complement strand
ATATGCTCAGAGAGAATGGAATCAGTCACTTATTCATTTAGTACCTTACATTTTTTTCCACTTAGAACACTGTATGAGTCAGGAAAAGTTGGGCACCTCTGACATAACAAATTAACTCCTGAATTTTATTATAATTTTAGCGCATATATAAAACACATTTTGAGAGCAGAGAGTGGTTTCCTTTTGCCTAGACATGTACGATCTGAGACTGATGGTGGCCCAGCCAACTTAGAAAAGCTATTCCTATAGCTTTAAAACAAGTATAAGAATGCTCATTTTGCTTCAAATAAATTCTCATGATTTATTATCAAAACAATCAGAAGCAGCGGTTAACCTGTTTCAAAGAGAAAATTTAAAAAGGCAAATCAAAATTTAAAATTCCTTAGTTCCAAGAAAACAATAGAGTCTCAAACAAGAACTCCCATTCTGAGAAAAACAAAATTATAAGTGAAGTTCATGATTTTGAAGATATAAAAATGATCTTCTCTTTTGTGGCTAAAGTAGGTTTATGTGGAGAATGTGAGAGCAAAGAGGCATTCGCAAGCATTCCTGAAAAAAAATAATGAACTATTTCAATTGTAAAAAGGCAATTGATACGCACATCTTACACATTAATAGACTGTATAGTCAGTTACTAACTGTAGAAGTGCTGTTAGAGATCAGCTCATAATGGCAGAGTCAGTGGCAGTTTCTTCTTTTTTGTATTTCTCATTATGTTTCAAGTCTGGGCAGTTGACTGGACTAACTTCCTCCATCCTAAAACAAAACAAAGCAAAAATGTACTGATACCTTGTTAAAAAAAAATAGGGAAAGAACAAGAGCTCTGAAATGGTTATAGTTTCTAAGGCTATCGATTGAGTTATACAAACTTTATAATTAGTCTTTAGAAGAAAAGCTAGGTCAAATTTTAGTTCAATTAACCTCTTGATTGTCTCATTAATCAAAACCTACTTGAAGTGATTTTTTTAGTCTAAGCACAATGTGACAGTGAAACACAGCGTGTCCATGAATTTCCATGCAGTTTGCTACAATAATATCATAGACATCGATTGCTACTTGTTTCTGTTCCTTCAGCTGAATTTGACTTTCTTTATTTTTTTTCATCTGTCACTCAAAATGTTTATGAGGAAAGAATTACCTGTTTCACGGTATACCTCTTTTATTTACTAGTGTACTTCTTTTGGAAATAAGAGATACATACAAAAAGGGAATTTAGGTTAAATTTAAAATCTGTAAGTCACAGGAGACAAGCAGTTCTGAGATTGTATCAATGCTATTACAGTCACTGACAGATTTGGAGAAAGAAAAAGATCAGAACAGTGAAATTTCCTGCCTTCCATTCCTTCATAACATTTATATATTCAGTCCAATATGAGGAAAACTGTAATTGTAGAACTTTCTCAATCTACCATTGTATTCAAAAGTAGCCACAAGGATACACATGACACATCAATAGGTCATGGCAATTTTAAAGAAAAATCTGTAACTGTGCATTGTGAGTAAAATATGCACATTATCAAGAAAGCAGAGATAATTAAATTTTCTCTAGTCAGAATTAAATGACCTTCTTTGATGGAACCCCTGTTGGACAGAGACATGAATTCACTGTTCATTGTCATAAGAGCATGCCTGTTTGTCATAAAGTCAAGCTTGACAGAACATAAGCCTTAAGATTTAAAGTAGGAAACAACGAACAAATAAATTAAGGCAAAGATGCTAGATTCATGTGTATGCCAATTTTTCCTCTATATTATTTCTATTGCCTCCATAATTTATAGATACTCTCAATTAAATCTAGAAGAGAATAATATAAAAATAAACAGGTCAAAATAAATGATGATTATTAACTGGAAGTAGAACTGTGATAATATTTATACCTTCAATAAAAACCAAGTATACAAACCTACAGGTATAGATTATATATGATATATATGTCATATAAATCTTTATGGTTTCCACTTTCATTGTAACTGGACAGTATAATGTTTCAAAATTAAGGAATCAAGGAATATATATTGAATTAGTAACTAAATAAAAGAATAAAATAAATCATTACAATATACTGATTCCATTTACCATTCAAGACTCAATTTAATTGTCTTTGAAATTATAATCTGATATAAACCAAACTGCTAATTTTATGTAAAATAGAAAAGTTTGTGAATTATTGGATTTGGAACAATAAAAATAAAGGTTTGGATCTTATTCATCCACATTATATGTTTGATAGTTTAATCAATCTTCAATATACCTTGTCCATTGCATCAGTTTCATTCATTTTATTCTGTAACTGGAAGTTGTTAACTTGCACACATGTGAGAATGTATATATGTATGCACCTGAATGTGTACACACCTATACATCTGAATGAGTAGTTCCCCAGCCTGAAAGTCTTTTGACCTGGGGAACTTGATTTTACTGCCTGGAAGCAGTTTTACTGCACTGCCAACGAGAAGTTAATTTTGTTTTTTAATGTCAGCAAAATAACTGTAAAAGGAACTTTGGTTTATAAACCAGTGTCAGAATATTCACAAGTACCATTTAGAAGATCTCTGACTTTGAGAGAGTACTATTATTTTTGTAGGCTTTATTTTCTTAAGAAAAATAAAGAGGTAATCTGAATTAAAACTTATAGTATCTGCATTCTTTTCAGATGCAAAAATAGTTTAGGATCTGTGGAACAGTAAGGTAGTCACAGGTCTGTGGCCTCTTAAGAAGCAGACCAGACATTAGCAGGTCATCTGTTTTGCAGCAAATCTTCACCTATATTTATGCCACTGTACCTCCTGTCAGATCAGAGGTTGCATTAGATTTTCATACGAGTGGGAACCATACTGTGAACTGGGCATGCAAGAGACCTAGGTTTTGCTTTGAACATTCCAGAAGCCACCCTCAGACATTCCTCCTCCGTGGAAAATTTGTCTGCCACGAAACCTGCCCCTAGTGCCAAAATCATTGGGGTCTGTAAGAAATTCTCTAAGTTAACCGCTAAAATTTCAACAAATGTTTGAAGATTAATTCTAGTGGATCTAAGAAAATATCTAGCTGCATATCCAATACAAATGAAATGAGGGCATGGTAATATAGTGTTTTCTGTACAAAAATATAGATTCTTCTCCCAATACTTATCCATTTAGTGCTGCCGACAGACTTCCAGTCCTCTCACCTGTTGTGGCTACATGTTCTTGAAAATTATGTCTTCTAGGATATTCTTCTTGATTGGAAAAAAAGAAAAAAATATTTCCCATAATCTGATACTCCAGATTAAATACCAGTACTAATCAAGAGTCAGGAGATTGTACTTCTTAAGAAGAGTACCTGTTATGGTTTGTATCTGGATGTTCCCCCTAAGCCTCATGTGGTCCTGGGAACAGGCTTTTCAGAGGTGGCTGAATCTATAGTTTGTGATTGGTTCATTGTCTAGTGCTGGGATTGCTGGTGTGAGTGCTACACCTGCCTTAGGGAGGGTAGCCTGCTTACAATGTAGAGGAGGGAAAAGGCTTGCTTTCCTTTTTTGCTCTTGTTTGCTTTGTATCTTCTGCCACCATGATCTGTCTTCCTTCTGTCATGTGCCACTGTTTCTTGGAGCCAGCTGATTATGGACTGAAACCCCCACAAATTGTAAACTAACTAAACCTTTCCTTCCTTAATTTTGGGCTTCAGATATTTTGTTGCAGCAGTGAGAGCAAAGTAACTAACACAGTACTTCAGAGTCTTTTCTGCACAATGTTTTATTTCCTTTCCTATTAATACGATGGTCTTGGGTAGCTCATCTTTATTTGCACTGGGTTTTACAAAACTTTTCCTGCTATTTTTTGGTGTAAATGAGTGCTTTTGTGTGAACTCAATATTCAGCCTCTTAGGAAGAAATAAACACTAAACTTCAGTTTTTAGTCAAGTATTCCTTGTCACAATCCATGGAAATCCCTAGAACTATCAACATTTCCTAGTTTTCTGAAAAGATCAACTTGGTAAATATTTCATATGTGTGTTATTCTTTATGTCTATGACTGATCTTTAAAATACTGATATTCTCTATTTTTACAGGGCGAATGTTCCTTTTAAGGTTAATTTTCTTCTCTTCTCCAGCCTCAGTCCTATGCTGAATTTACATTTTTGCTCAGAACTGCAATCCATCGCTATTCTACTCTTTTTAGTTAACTCTGCCATGCTCACTTTGATTCAATAAAAATGGTAGAATTTAAATATTTTACTATTGAATTTTTAAAATCATTTACCAAAAACGAAATTTTATTCCATGTTCTCTTCTTCTCCACAGAAATAGCTTTGCACACTTCCCTACTTCAATTTATATGAAGTTAAGTCAAACATGCCCATTTTTTTCTAAGTTTAAGTATTTTCTTATTGATGAATATATGATATTGCATTGTAAAGAAAAAAGCTACCTAATGTACACATGTAAAAAGAAACTAATGTCCTTTCCTTCTGAAGTAATGTAAACAGTTAATCCTGGAAAATATTCTCACAAAAGTATTTTAATAAATATAAATTAGATACTTATTTTTACTCAGGAGATTAGTAATTATAAAAAAGCATAATTCTTTGAAGGTAAATCTTATTTAAGTCATGATGACTTGACAAGCTTATCGATCATGATAAACAATGAATCTTAAGTGTTTTATGGTTGGGCTCTTATTTAAACTGTTTCTTTTTTAATCACATGTAGAATATTAACTATTTGTTTATCATTTTCTTATTCCCCTTTCTTTCTATGTTTCCCACCAAAACTTGCCATGAGATTAAGTTACAATACAGGTCAGTAGGAAAAGAATATGTGCCACTCTAAACTCTGTTCCTAAAGATATCCAGTGCAGTTCTCCACTAATCCTCTCTCTTCTGTTTTTCTTAGCTAGAGTCAGAGGATATGGTGTAGGCTGTTGAAGATCTGACCAAAAGAAGAAGCACTGGGTCGAAGAAACTTGATTCCTGAATGACGACTGTACACCCCAGACCTGCATTGGGCCAAAATAAGAAAGAAATAAACCTTCACTGTGTCAAGTAACTAAAAGATCTGGATAAATTGAAGAAAGTGTCGCCCAATTCTTAACACAGCATAGTAGCCTATAAAATCATTTTATTTTCATAACAAGACTACAAGGAGGGGTAAGCCTTAAGGAAAGTGAAGGAATTGCCAAAAGGATGTGCATGTGCTAATGTTACTTAGAAGTCAATGAAGGATTTACCTAGTAGAGGATCTGATAGCTGTCTCAACATTTCTGAATAAAGACGTTTATGTCATACCTTATGATTCAGCCAGCACACATACACAAAAAAGTTTAAAGTACATGAAGTAGCCCTCTGGAGGGCAGAGAGTACTGGGGTATATGTAAGACGAAGCTGAGTTTAAACTTTGACCTTATTACTTCCTCTTCCTATGACTTTTTGATAATTTTTTTAAACTCATTTAGATTTTATTCCCTCATGGAAAAGCATATCAATTTTGATATGTAAAGACTATTGTATTGGTGCCAGGGATGTAGCTCAGTGGCACAGCACCTACCTGGCAAGCACAAGGTTATGAGTTTGATCCTCAGTACAAAAAAAAAAAAGACTATTGTATTAAAATGCACATAAATACATAATTATGTGTATGCAAAATACATCCAATAATTCCTATTACATGGAAGCAAACAGTGAATGCTTAAAGTAAGATATTGAGATAATTTAGTATGAAATACCTGCTAGATACTCGTGGTGAACTGGAGGTCCTTCCATACATTCATTTTGATGGACTCACTGCTGTGGTTGTGATTGTGTCTCTACCACATTCCTATGTTGAGGTCCTAAATCTTAGGACCTCAAAAATGTGATCTTATTTGGAAGTCTGTACATAGATAATGAAGTTAAGATGGCAATGTTAGGATTCTGTTTTTCTTGAAAGGGGAACTTTGGAGATAAAACACTCATACTACAAGATACTTGGTGAACATAAAGATACCATGTGCAAACCAAGGAGAAAGGGCTGGAGAAAATCCTTCCCTCATCAACCTCAGAAGGACCCATGCTGCCACTACCTTGATTTCAAACATCAAGTTCAAGAACAATGAGGCAAGAAATCTGTGTTTTGTATGCCATTTGGCCTCATGTACTTTGTTTCAGCAGCTTGCTCAAACTAATACACATCTCTATTTTTTCAAACTTTAAGAAATGCAAGTATAATATAAAATTTATCAAGGCAATTGAAAAGCAAACATTTGCAACCAAGGGATTCATCTTCATTCATCTTATTGCCAGCATCAGCAAAGATGGAGCTCTTTACAGAGCTCCACAGTCAGGGACACTGGGCCCTGATGTAGTGAGACCCCTCTGGTATCCTGATGCAAAGAGGCTACAAATGAAAGATGGACCTCATAAAGAGTCTGGAAAGATCTAGTGTAAAGCTCCCTTCAGTGTTAGTCAAAATTTTTACATTGCGGAATTTAGTAACAAATATTAGATGAGAAAGTATTTAAACAGACTTTCAAAGGTAAAATACTTTCCAGGGTATTGCTTCAGGTATTTTGAGTCTTTTTGTTTTTTCCTTATTTCCTTTTAAATTTCTGTGTATGCTAGCAACATTGGGAAAGATTTTGGTAGGCCACACATGCATTCATTACTGACAACAGTGGCAACTTTTCTCAATGGCAAGTGCATGTCCCCTGCAAGCATAGGAAGAAAAGTAACATACACAATACAAACTAAAGTAGTATAAACTGAAACTTAGAAAGTGAGATTAACTGTGGCCAATTAGGATTTCTTTTCACATTAAATTAATTGATGCTATTTGCAAGGCTGACTCATTTCTATTGTCTCAAATTGTCTGAAACTCAACTATTTGAACATACTTTATTTATTCAACAAAATCAGACCCAATGCTACCTTTGAGTATGTGTTACCATATATATTACTCTACCCAAGCAAGAGTCGCTCAAATAATCAGTAATATACCTTTCTCTTTCTGTTGGATTATTTTTCTGAGCCTCAGGACATTGACATAAGTTTTATTGTCCCAGAATTTGAAGGAGAAACATTAGATGGCCTTTGACAGTCGTCTGACCATTCAGAACCCTGCCATTCCACTGACCCACTAGAAGAACTTGTCACTACACTGACCATTCAGAGGACCTCTGCTATCCTACTGATTCATTCAGAAGAACCAGCCCTTTCATTTATCCATTCAGAAGGACTTGCTATTCAACAGATCCATTTAGAAGACTTTTGGATTTCCATGGACACACCTAGAGGACATATATAGAAAATGCTCCATATTTGCACTCCGCTGTATTTTTATTCCTATAACTAAAAAGATTTACTTGCTTTGATCTCAACTGACAGTTCAATGTTTCCATCTTTGTTGTCAAATTCTTTGTTCTGAAATCTGCAGCATGGCTCTCTTCTGGAAATGAAAGTTTTAGTCAGTATTTTCCTAATAAAACAGCACCATTAGCTTACTAACAGTTCTGTCAGACCAATCATTCTAGATCATAGATTTGGGGGACATATATGGGTGACATATTTAAACTTTCCCTCTGATCGGTTGAATTTACCTTGATTTAATTTTTTCTAGATAATTCAAAATTATTTTTAAACATGAAAGGTAAAGATATAATCGTTACAATTCTATTTTTTTAAACCTGTTATTTCCTTTTCAGTGGTTTCATATTCCTATATTCACATTTATTTTTTTAAATAGAACTGTTTACAAGATTTCATTTTGCTCTTGATCTTTCTCTCATCTGAAATGAAGCATCAGATTGTCAAAATGAACTCATAGAGCTCATTCAATGTATCAAGCATCACTGATAAATTCAAGGATAATGACAATCGGGAAACACAGACATACAGAGGAGACTTCATGTATTTCAATTTAGGACAAAATGAACTCTTTGATAAAAAGAAGTAGTTTGTGGCTAAGATGGACAGTGACCTAGTACAGATTTATCTAAATAGTTTCATTCTATAACAGAACAGTCTATGAGACATTTTCCAGGAACTCAGACCTCATAGATCTGTAGATAATATATTTGTTTATCATGTATCACCGATGACACTTTACTAAGTTAATTCACTGGATAAGTATTCTTATCCAATGCCATTAGGTTTTCTTTTTTCAGTTTTCCTATGATGTTACCATTAATGTACTAGAAGAAGAGTAATGTGAAGACATTTGTGTTCATTCTGGTCTAGAAACATCACCGTTAATGTAAACACATAATCATAATTACAGACCAGTTGCTTAATTTCTATTTCTACAACAAGGAAATATTTGTCTACACCTATATATCAGGACTGTCAATGAAACTTAAACATTTTTCTAATGCTATGATCAGTTTTCAGCCTTTCTCCTGATAAATCTGATTGGCAGTACTTGACAGAACTTATCATCCATTTTTTTAATACACTTTTCTTATTTGGCTTCCAAGGTATCATTTCTCTTTTTTTCTTATTTCTCATCGCACTAGCAGCTAATTTCCCAATTCTTTTGGGTCCTTCTCATTTTTTAGGTCTCCTAAAATGAGACTACTGCACAGAAATATCAGCATTGATGAAGTAACTGATTACTTCTTCCCATCTCCACTTTCAAAAAAAGATTTAACTCGAATGTAATATATTTTAGACTTCATAGTACCTCGCTAGTGGAGGCTCTTTCTACCTTCTCAAGGATTCAGGAGAGTTACATAGCCGTGGGCTAGTGGCAAAGGTCACTGCTATGATACAGAATGGCTATAGTTTTAAGGCTGGTGTAGGGAGCAACAAACTAGCAACACTACCTTCATTACCAAGTTCAGAGCAATGTTTGTACTTGATTGACCTGGAAGAGCATCTGTACCCTACCAACAGCCTTAGGGGGAAGATATGAAGGCAACATGTTTTTTGTTGTTGTTGTAGTGGTTGTTATGTAGGGTGACCATTAAGATCTTGCTTTATTCAGCGTCTGAATGCTTAAGTTTAGAGACTCCAGGAGACAAGAACTGAGTCAAATGGACCAGTGTTTGTGGCGGGGGGCAGGTGTTGCAGAGGGGAGCAGCTTTTCATAGGAATTAAAGATGACAGGGTTGAGGTCTGTAGTTTCAGAAGGATTCTATCTAGCAAAAAAACACAACCTGGCTCAGAATTACAGGGAAGTTATAAAATTGAAAGTTATTTTTCTAAACTGTCAAAAATAAATGACAAATTTTGTTTGCACAAGCTTTATCAAAAGAACAAATATTGGCTTTTCACTCAGAGAATTTTTGTTCTATTCTCTCTACCACAAAATTGTTATATGATGAGGTAGCTAAGAAAATGATTCTAGAGGTGTAGGAAAAAAGCAGCATAACAGGCATGAAATAAAACACTAATAATTCATAAATTCTAAGACTTATGATACCTGCACTATTTGGGAGTCTTTTAATATGAGTAATGTCTTTATTTGTTCTAAAGAGATACATACATTTGTACTTACGCTGAAGCAATAATTTTTTTTTAAAGAAAGCTCTGAAAAATCACTTGTATTCCTGTTCTTGTAGGAAGTGTCCATCAATCTCTAACATTGATTAACTCAGGAGCTTCCAAAGCTCCCTGATGGCCCCATCCTGTCTCCACTCAACACACCAAAAGAAATCAACCATGGTCATTTTAAAACTATAAATCAGGCAATATCCCTGTTCCCCTGGAAACCTGCCAATTGTTACTGTCTCACTCAGAGTTAAGGCCAAAATCTTTAACAGTGACCTAGTCCTTGCCCTACTTAACACCCTAACTTTATGTGCTTTTCTTTCCTTCCAGCTCACTCAGCTTCCCTGAGGTCAGTCTCTTATGTTTTTGGGGAACAAGATAGGCATGCTTCTGCCTTGAGAACCTTTTATCAGAGCCCTTCTCCTTGTGAAATACTCCCCATGATATCCACGGAATCTTTTCTCCCACTTCTTTTGCTAATATGCTTATAAACAGCAGCATCTCTGCTGAGAAGACTCCTGTCATTCTATCTAAACTTGATTGCTCAACACCCAAAAGAGCATCTTTTTCTCCTTTGTGCTTGTTTTTTAACATGTCATTATCATTTTGTAAAATACTCTAAAGTCAGTTAGCTTCTGTTGTTGACTACATATTTCCTCACTGCACCATAAAGACAGAGATTTTTGTCTGCTATGTCAAATTCAATTTGTCTCTTCTAATATCTGATAAATGTCTGGCTTGTACCTGGTCTTTGATGAGTGTATGATGTATTCATGAATAAGCAACTAAGTGAAAAAATATGCTTCCTGCTCAGAGTATAAAGAGAAAATTTGAAAGCCCTCAATTATCATAGAATCACTAAGTATTTGTGGCTGATCAAATGTTATTAGATCCCGTTTATTATAAGTACTTTTAGAACCACTATCGAAGACAGCCTGTTTAGGGTAGGACTAGTGTCTGAGTAATTAGCCATAATATGATAATTATCTACACTACAGTAACAACATAAATGTTAAGTGTATTGAAACATCGGAGTTGAAATATTCATAAATGAATTTCTAGTTTCTTATTCTGTTTTATCTTTTTTTTTTTGTAGCTATTGCCCTTGTGGAAGAAAGTTTAAGGGAAAAATTAATAAAGAAAGGGTATCAAATGATGCTCAAATAATCTATTTTATCATTGATAGAAGTATGATGCTATCGGGTAGTTTTCTTCAAGAATGAACAAAATATCACTTTAGTTAGTGCATGGTGATAGACATGGAACTAGTTTTAGTCTTTGGTATGTGGAAAACCAATTTTTCCAGTACCATTTATTAAAGAGGCTGTCTTTCTTCCAGTGAATGTGTTTGACTCCTTTGTCAAAGATAAGGTGATTGAATGTCTTTGTAGTTGTGTCTGCATCTTCTAATCTGTTCCACTGATCCTCAAGTCTGTTTTTTTGCCAGTACCATGCTGATTTTATCACAGTAGCTTTGTATTATAATTTCAAGTCAGATGTGATGACTTCTGCTTTGCCTTTGTTGCTCAGGATAGCTTTTGCTGGTCTAGGTCTCTTCTGTTTCCAAAAAAATTTTAGGAATGTTTTATCTAGATCTGTGATGTATACTACTGTTATTTTGATTGATATTACATTAAATCTGTATAGCAATTTTGAGAGCATAGCCATCTTCACTATGTTGGCTCATCCTATCCATGAGCAATGGATATCTTTCCATTTTCTGGTATCCTCTTCCATCTCCTTTTTCAGAATATGATAATTTTCAATGTATAGTTCTTTTACTTTCTTTATTAGATTGATTCCTAAGTATTTCATTTTCTTGGATGCTATTGTGAAAGATGTTGTTTCCCTAATTTCTCTCTCAGTGAGTTGGTTGTTTGTGTACAGAAATGCTATTGATTTTTAAATTTTGATGCAATTTGATACCATACTCATAAGTGAAATAAATCAGACTCACATGTATAAACATCATATTGTCTCCATAGTGTAAAATCCTGAAATACTAAATGAGATCCAAAATGTACAATAGATATTGTGAAAGGTGAAGAAACTGCTTAAAAGGAAAGAACAACTGGAATGAGGGAAAAGAGAAA
>RJWT010045976.1:0-11534 GCA_004365215.1 Cuniculus paca | reverse complement strand
TTTTTTTTTGGCGGCACCGGGGATTGAACTCATGACCTTCTGCTTGCCAGGCAGGCGCTTAGGCCGCTGATCTAGATCCCCAGCCCTTAGACTTATCTTAATATAGCTTCAATAGTCCATTGTTCTCAAAAGTAGAGTGGACTCACAATTTTATATAAACAGGATCAAGTTAGGCTTAAGAGACTCGGATTTGAGTGTTAACTGTGAGACCTTAGGTCACTGCTGCTGCCTCCTCTTTTATTAGTGAAGGAATAGAACCAGCTGCCCTTTGAATTTTTCCAGTTCCAAGATTTATATAATGGTATAGTCTGCATTGTACAATTAGTTTTCTGCCTTTTCTCCTTCCCTCTGAACATAAGCTGCCTTTAATCTCTCATAACTCTTTCTCCCCATCTCTTTGAGTCTCCTCTCTGTCCATCTTTTCATGAATCCTAAAAGGTATTATGCTGTCTCTGAGGCAGTGACATACTAGGAGGCAGAAGTACAGTGTTGAAAAATCCAAACATTGTTCCTACAATAATGGAATCCACAGTTTTGCAGAGAAAGCCCAGATAACACAAATATGCCATACTTACATAATTTGATAATTACGTAATTTGAAAGGACAGGAGACACGACTGCGAGTGGGAAAGTGGAGGTGCCTGACACAGTTTAAATGCTTTTCTCAAATCAAACTTCCAAAAGATAGAATGGGTTGAGTTGAGAGTTTGAGTAGCATGGCAGACACTGGGCCATGCCCAGAAAGCCCTAGTGGCTTTTAAGAGCTTGGAAGGCCACTGTGGGTTGGAGTATGGTGAGCACAAGTAAGGCTGAAAGGGCATGCAGATATTGAGGCCAAGTTACAAATTTTGCATTTAATATTAAGTACAACAGGAAATATAAGATAAATTTTCAGCAATGACAAGATGAAAGTACTATTTTGTTTGACTGGAACAATTAAAACCTGATAGGTTTTTGTGTGTGTGCACCTGTGTGTGGCACTGGAGATTGAACCTAGGGCCTGCACTGAGCTACACCCCAAACCTTGTTAATTTTTTTTCTTTTTTTAATTTTAAGAAAAGATCTCACTAAGTCACTAAATTGAGCAGATTGGGCTTGATCTTTTGAGTCTTCTTCCTCAGCCTCTCAGAGTACCAGAATTATAGCCATGTGCCACCATCCCCAGGAAAACCTGATAGTTTTTTTTTTTTAACACATTTTAATTTTATCTTAATTATAACACAGAACAATATATCAGACTTAAATGCAATTTTAGGCTTGTCAGGAGTTATCTGTGGTCAAAGTTAATTTTATGTTCCATACAGAAGAGAAGCCTTGATTTTTTTTTTCTACTTTGTTTGTTTGTTTGTTTTTTCTCTGCCCCACTCTGATTTTAACCAGTTTCACTAGATTTTTCTCACTTTTTCTTCTTCACAGCCCTTTGGTCCTTGAGATGCTGGGGAAGCAACGTGCAATCATCCATAAACCTTGACAACAGTTGTTACTTGGTCTCTGAGTTTGATTCTAGAGGGCTAGGAACCGCAGATTAGGTAGAAAAGAGGGCTTACCAGTATGTTTGAGAAGAGTGCTTTTCTAGCATGAATTCCAGAGCCAATCAGCAAAACTAGTATCACTATCTTACTGTCTCATTGCTGAGACACAATACCTGACACCCGCAATTTAAAGGAGAGGTTTGTTCTACTTCACAGTTTGTAGCAGTTTCAGTCTGGCTCCCAGGCAGAGCAGCATGGCAGAGGAGGATTGCTCCTGGTGTGGTAGACAGAAAGCAGAGAGAGATCAATGGAGCAGAGAAGGAAATGTGCCCTTCCAGGCCATGCCTCCATTGATCTGCCTTCCCTGACCCGCTACCCCTCCCAACGTCAAATTTAGCCATAAACTCATCAGTGCATTAGTCATGGCTCCATGAGCCAGTCACTTCCAAAAGTCCTACTATGAGTGCACGAGGCTTTGCCGGAACTGGCGCTAATTCTTATGTGGATCAGTTAAATGCAGTTACCAGATGTATTCAATGCAAGTAATACTTTGTTGACACTTGGTAGGCATTGGGTGGTGAAAAGAATGTAAAGTGCAGATGGATCCTTTCCCCGGGAAACACTAATCCAATTTGGTACACAGGCCATTTACCTTTGGAAGATCATTTTGAATGTAGTCCGGGTAAATATCTGACAGGTGTTGCTTTTAAAAATGACTGTATTCATACAGTATATAATGGAGTATTATTCAGCCTTAGGAAAGGAGAGGAGATCCTGCCACTTACCACAACATGGATGGATCTGGAGGACATTAATTCTAACGGAAATAAGCCAGACACAGAAAGGAACATTTCGTATGATCTAATTATATGTGGGATCTTTAATAATTGTCAAAAATGTAGAAATAGAGAAAAACAGTGCTTTCTGGGGTAGAAATAAAGGAGAGATAGGTCAAAGGATACAAAGTAGTAGATGTGTAGGATGGACAAGTGTGAAGGATCTAATGTACAACATGAGGACTATAAAGCAGTGTATGATATTCAATATGTGCGCTCAGTGAGTAGCTGATAGCTGCTTTTGCCAAAGAAAGAAAAAAATGGGTAGATACATGATACATGTTAATTCATTTAAACATAGTAACCACTTTACTGGACATATACTATATGAGGTTACGGACTTTGTAACCTCATATAGTATATTTTAAATGTATTAAATAAAAAGTGTAAAGTAATTGTATTTAATACTGTTTTAAAGTATGGACAATTTAAAAATACTGTGAAATATAAATATTTAAAATTATGATATCTCTTACAAATTTTCAACTGTTCCTTTACAAATTGTCAAGTGAAAATTTGCTGTTTTCAAGCACAAATGGCAAAATCTGGAGACAGTAATTTTGATACAATACATAAAATATGGTCATGACAGTGTGGTTGTGTATCCTGCTTTACCACTTCCTGGTCATGTCTCAGTTTTCTAATCTGTGAAATTAAAATAATAACATTAATTTTTTAGTTTCAGTTTAAATAATAGATTCTATATAAAACCCTGAGGACAAAACCTGGCCAATATTAGGCACCTAATTAATGTTGTGTTAGTAGTACTTGGGCTTTCGACAGTTGAATCTGTAAACATCCTGTAATACACCCTTCACTTCCACCTTGCTTTAACTTTAGTTACAGCCAAGTTGAAGAGTAGGAGATGGAACTGAGAAAGGGAAAATGAGACAGTGGATAGAGTGCTATGTTGACAAAGGACATGTTCTGAGCAGTGGTGTTTGATAGGAATGATTCTGACAGCTAGGTGTGAAGTGGATCATCGTAGTGAAAGAGGGAGAGACGGAGACAGGGAGTGAGGGAGGGAAGAAAAGAAAAAGAGAGAAGGAGAGATGAAGAGAGGGAAGTAGGGAGGGAGGGAGAGAGAGAAAGAAAGAAAGAGAGAGGAACCAGGAGGCCCTAGCAAGAATGTGGAGAGTTCCTTGTGGCATAGCCTCCCTTCAACCTGGGAACCAAGTGTTGCTCTTTCCCTGTCTTAGCCTTACCTAATTGTGAAATACGACTTTTAAAAATTGGTTCTTTTTACTATAATGATTAGATGTCAGACAACCTAACATCATAGTTTTAAAGGAAACATGCGTGGATCCATGTTCATAATGAGAATTATCCCACTGTCTATAAATGTTTGTAATTGAGGAGTACACATGACACAGAGCCAAAACTGTAGGCTGTGCTCTCTGATATTCCCCGAACTCCATTTCTAGTAGCCACATGATTGTGAAAAAGCAGTATCAGTTTGCTGAGTCTCGAATGCTTTATTTGTCAAGTAGAATAATGATACCCAAATATCTTATGAGTATTACAAAAATTGGTATAATATATATATATGGCCTCCATCACAGTGTCTACTACTTGATAGGCACACCTGTCAAGTTTACCTATTGTCAGCATTATGTTGATCATCTTTATTTAATTTAGTTGTAAAGATGGAATTAACCACAAAGAGAACCCATATTACAATAGTAAATACTGAATTCTTAAAATTCATTACAAACTCTTCAGATTAAATTCTTCTGATCATGGTTCAGTTTTGAAATGATTGAATTTTTTAGATAGTAAAATTATAAAGATTCTTCCCAATACCTACATATTTCCTGTAATTTATTAAATGTCATCAAATTGATTTAGTGTACATTTCACATGAGAGTGATTTGAGGCAGAATTGATTATTTGAGTTATTGATCTGAATTAATTAATTATAATAATTAACTAATTTTCATTCAGTATATACTAAGTATCATATCCATTCTTGTTTGACAGAGACACAAATACCCAAACATCATCTCACTGTCAAAGAGAACACAAGAGACCTTTTGTGTGTGTGTGTGTGTGTACAGAGAGAGAGAGAGAAAGAGGATGCAGAAAAATCAAACATCTTAGAATAGGCAAAACTGTGGAGGCTGGGGAAGAAAACCAACACAAAAACAGTTGTGAGGAGGTATAAGAAGGATAAATAGGTCAGAGAGGCAGTGAAACTACTACAGTAGAGTACACATCATTATTGATTTGTCAAAACACATAGAATGTACAACACCAAGTAAACCCCAGCGGCAGGTAGGGTGTTGGTGTATCATTGCCCATTGATTGTAGCAGGCCGCAAGGTGTTGATAGAGGCTTGTGCGGGGACAGGGAGTAATGGGGGTTGTTCTTTCTGTCTAATTTTGCAGAGAACCTAAAACTGCTGTAAAACTAAAGTTTATTAATTAAAAAATGGATAAGAAAAGAGATGGTTTTACTATTTTGGAGCTAAAGCAAACTACAAAAGAGGTGATTCTTTAAAAACAGTACACTTAGGCACTTTGCTTTATTGAAACGCAGTATGTGATATTCAAAAGATGTTAAGTAATAATCATTTTTGCGAAGGAAGTGCATCTTTTACAAGATGATTTCACGGTCTTTTAAAAAGGGCATCTTGGTTCATTGGTAGATCCGGGTTCTAATTCCTTCTCCCACAGAGAAGCTTGGTAACTTTGGGCCTATCCTAGAAACTCACCGGCTATCTTATATAGAGAAGGGCTTAGGATAAGAAAATGGCACACTGTGTTTGCATAATTTGCTTTGTTGGCCTCTGCTGTTGGCTTTGATAGAGTGGGTATTCTCTAATGGGTTTGAAGGACCTAGGGCACCACTCTATGTTCTGGATCAGATCCTTTATTAACTGGTAAGAGTGTATCTGGAAGTGAAAGAACACAAAATACGGTGATTTCCACAGCTTTTTTTTATTTAACCTCAATGATTTTATTCAGTAGTAGCTATGCTTCTTTGATTTTTGAATATTAAGTTTATACAAAATTTTTTTAAATTAAGGCTTTAGTTTTCTGAAGAAAATATTCCATGTATACGTACAGAGTGATCAATGAGACAGTGGAATAATCTCACCCTCCCAGTCTTGACCAAGAATGAAATAAATAAATTAGCTTCCTCTGGTGATAAAACTGGGAAAATTTTTGTGTGAAAGAAAAACAGGTTAGTAGCACCATCTACAGGCTATTGAAGAGGAAAGCTGTCTGTGTGACTCAAATGCAAAGGGTTTGTAGAAAAGGGAATACAAAGGCTCACCCTCCTTCTTTAAATGTGCTATCTGTAGAACTTGCTAATTTCAGTATTTTTATTCTTCATCTCTCATACACTTATGTCTCAGTGTTATTTCAGTTATCCTAAACTAGGGGAATACTGACCTGATTATATGTTTTCATTATAGCTCTCTTGATGAAAGATTTTGCTTCCTCTCTGAAGTAATGCTCTATGAAATGCGTGTGAGTCATATAGATTGCAGCAAGGTTATTGGTATTGGCTTACACTGTAAGACCTGAAGTATAAAGCTTGCCGGTAATGGTTATTTTTTCCTCTTCCATATATTCATAGGACTTAACTGCATTATTTACTTCCGTTATGCTAGGACAAATAAATGCAAACATTCCTCGATTGCTTTTTTTCCTCCCAGTCCTAGGAATTGAGCCCAAAGGAACTCTACAACTGAACTACATCCCCAAGCTCCCTCTCAATCCCTCATTACCCTTTTAAAAAAGTAAAATATCAGGTTTTCTAAATTGCCCAGGTTGGCCTTGACTTTGAGACCTTCCTGCCTCAGCCTGTGCAGTAGCTAGGATTACAGTTGTTCACCACTGTGTCTGCCTTGGGGTAGTTTTATGTGCATGTATGTGCTTACCTTTTTTTTTTTAATGATGATGTCTTTGATGTATTACCTCCTAGGCTCAAAGTGATCTCTTGAGTCTTTTCTGTCTTTATGATTCCATAATCAAAAACAGTTTGGGGCATAGACAGTTATTTTATAAAAGAATCTGGAAATTTAACTCCTACATGTTAATAGTGAAAATAGTGTTTTAATTCCTAGATACCTTAGTTACCTAATTTTGGTTTTGTTTTCCAATTTGTAAATTGATACTGTTGTAAAACCTAGAAAATTTTATTAGCGTCTTTGAAAGACTGGGTTATAAATTATTTATGCGATTAGCAAAGTTGCAATTTTCTATTAGAAACAGTCCATTAAGATTAAGTTAATAATCTATACCCCTTTAAATTACTGGTAGAGCTTCTGTTTCATTCTGTAGTGTTTCTTATTGGCAAATGGTTAGTAGTTTTTGGAATTCACAGGGTTAGCATTCAACAAAGTGTGTAACGCTATAAGGGAGCCACCCAATATTCTCCTCTCCTTCCCCAAAAAAGACTGATCATCAGATATAAAGATTAAAAGAATTTGACATGAAAAGTGTTATTTTTTACACATAAAAGAGGAATAAAGGAGATACACAGTGAAATAGTGCGGTAAAATGAAGAGAAATTAATAGGACAAAAACTGGGAATAAGACTTTTTAGGTACTTACTGAAACAAGTGTGGTAGAGCCTGTCACACTGGAATCAGGAGTGGTAATAGTTTGAAGTTTATGTAGTTCCACTGGTAACAGTTTATACTTGTGGAAAGCTTAGTAATGTTTACATATTTTCTTAAAGAACTCATTTTCTGTGTGTAAAAAAATAATTGTGCATGAAACATTGGAGCATTTCTCTGAAAAAAAAAAAAGTAAAGTACTTGTTCTCATCTCAGTAAAGGTTTAAAATGAAGCACACTGCCTTACAGTTCCACCGCTAATATTTTTCCCTGTTTTTCTCGCACCAGATGGCACTGTTTAGTTCTATTTCACAATCTTGTTCTGGAACTTTCTTTGGGAGAATCTGTTTTAGTCCAGGCTCACCAGTGACACCTCTATATTCTACATGAAGTCTTTACCAATGCTTGTAAATGCCCATTGACTCAGATATAAGCTGTTTATTGGAGGTCCTGTGGCTCTTTCTAGTTGAAGGTTTGCTGTGAAGTGAGCCTGCTAAAGCAGCTGAGAGAAATCTACGCTCCTCTCTCAATACTCCACCAGTATTCTGGTCGGAGACACATTGCATCAGTGTTGATCTGCAATATCCTCAGAGGCTAATTTAATAATCTGAAGCATTCTGCAATTATTTCAGCAGTAATAGTGGAGCACTAATCATAGGAGCCCACTCATTTTATGAACTCTTGTGGATCTTAAAATGTGTCATGTCTGTGTATTGAAATTTAGGTTCATCACGTTAGCTTAAGAAAATAAAATGGTGAGCACTATTCTGGCATGTGTGTTGATTCTCGGGGCTGGCTTACAAAGAGATGAATGCAAATCTCTGATGTCACTGTATGTGAGTGGGGCCCGTTCATATCTGGACTCACCTCTTTGCTGTTTATAACAACAAAACATCTTTTGGCGGGGTATGTAGAACTAGCTTTATGTAGTAAAAATGCCAGAGTCAGTTGTATGGCTTAGCTCCCTGCTGTCTCCCACCTCTCTGCTCTTCCATCTTTTGAATAATTAAGAAACACTAGGTATAATAATGGGATATATAGCATCAAGGCTACTTCTCTATTTGCTGTAGACTTTCTTGAAGAATCATGTTTTATTTGCAAATTTTGAAGCTCCTTTAAACTCTTCCATTTTTGGAACACTTTGGTTTTGGTACTATATGCTCTGTACCTTGCTTTCCATTGCTGTGTGCAGTATTCTTCTGGTAATGACATAGTGTCGGGGTTAGGAGTAGAGATGGAGAACCCTTTGTAAAATGTGGCTATGAATGCGCAAATGAAATCTGGTTATTTCTGAGTTTAAAGGGGAACAATTAATATAAGATGTTTTTAGTCATTCTTGTCTCCCTTCCTCCCATGCCCTTGCATCCACCAATCACTGAAAGACATAGCAGCTTCCATCATCCTCTCCTCTCCCTGCTGCAGGAGAGGTAGTAGGACAGATGTGTAGTTTCTATGCTCAGGTCCTGCACACTGAGCCACACTCTGTGGCTCAACAAGACAGAATGCTTCCATAAATCAGGCCCTGAATTTTATTAGAGTGTTTATGTAACCTTAGTTTATATGCTATAATTCTTTGCTGTGTTGCCTAGAGTAATTCCCAAAGAATATGCTTGTTCTTTTTCCTTCAGAATTTTTTTACATAGGCTTTTGTTTTTATGTTATCTTTTCCCCACCTTCTGCCTTTTTTAGAGGGATCAGAGATGGAGGAATCACAAAGGATTGCTTTTACTGATTAATGTGTATGCTTTTAAAGGATAGGTTAGATTCTGTGTATACTAGGTATTATCACTACTTTTAAGTGGAGAGGAAAAAATTCCTTTTTTTCGAATTAAGTTTTCGTATTTTCAAGATTACAGAGTGGTAGGCTAACATGTAATTAATTGTCGAGTAAACAAAAGGGGGAAACAAAAAGGAGAAAGTCTGCTATCCATGGGAGCCCCTACCCCTGCTCCTTATATCTTACCCACCTCTGACCAATCTAATGTTGATAGAATCA
Source organism: Cuniculus paca (assembly GCA_004365215.1). Classification (NCBI taxonomy): domain Eukaryota; kingdom Metazoa; phylum Chordata; class Mammalia; order Rodentia; family Cuniculidae; genus Cuniculus; species Cuniculus paca. The sequence goes on along the minus strand of RJWT010045976.1, from coordinate 2,660 downwards.
AATTGACTGCTGAGAGAGAAAATTCAGACTGGGAATTTAGGGTGAAATTGGCTTTTAACTGAAGAAAATGTCAGGGTAAGAGGACCAGGAACAACCATATTCCATGTGTATAACTACATTGAGATATAAAGACAGCTTGAGTTATACCACAGCATGTTTTCCAAGAAGAAGCAGCATATTTTTACTTCTCAGTTCTTTCTTCAAAGCTTGCATTTGGCTTCATAGAGGAATTAGGTGATGAGCCTGCAGCTAAGACAATTTGGACCCAGTTTGGTTGGGTGTTTTGAGCTATTCACTCTGTCAAGTAGCACATTTCAGTTAGCAATTAATATTTGGTCATAACTGTAACTAGAGGTATTGTTTAGGTACATCTTATTCTTTCTGTTTTAAAGAAGATAGTTATTCTTACGGCACAGTTTTTGAAGGAAGTATGTAAACAGAGCCAACTTTGTATATTTAACTACAAAATTGGATGCATTCTTTAGAAATTTAGTATTGTAGCCATTTTCCACATGTAGCTATTGAACATTTGAGATATGACTAATCCTCATTGTAGTATGTTATAAATGTAAAATGTACAGTGCATTTTGGAGCTTTAGTATGAGAGCAAGAATGTACACTATCACTTTAATAATTCATATTGATTACATTTAAAATACTGATATTTTGGATACTTGGAATTAAATAAAATATACCATCAAAGTTAATTTTAACATCTGTCTGCCATTTTACATTTCTAAATGTGATAGAAAAGCTTCAAATTGTAAACATGACTTATATTTGTGACTCACATTATTACGGGTCAGTGTTGTTTCAAGTTGTGTTATCCAACAGACAAGTATACTCAATAAAGCTCTCCAAATTTATACATTTAAAAGAATACACTATGCTTTCTGATAAAATGTTAGTACTCACACTCATGGCAAAATACGAATTTGGCATATTCTTTTATGTGTGGGGAAATAATGAGCAGAATAGTGCTGAGTGAACTGTTCATTGTCCACCTTCTCTCTTGGTACCTTAAAGGAGAGATCTCAATTGGTAGGTTAGGAAAATTAGGAAGGTGGCCTTCACACTGGCACCTCAACTGAGCCCCTTGTTGTCTGTGTACTCTGAGGTGAGTTGTTTAGCTTCTCTGTACCTCAGCTTCCCTGTATGTAAAATTGTGGTAAGATAAGACATGCCCTAAAAGGCTCTGTGTATTAAGACAAAATGTATAAAGACATCCTGGGACTTGGACATATTACATAAGTACAGTTTAAGTGTTAGCTATTATAGTGATGAATATTGCTGTAATTATCATCATCTTGTCATTAAAGTTTGTACAACTTTGATAGATTATTCAAACCTAAATTCTGTTCATAAGCAAATGGAAACTGTTGGCTTTTAGCAATTAATCTAACATTTTTGTTGAAACTTGGAAGCAGCAGGCAATAATTAAAAATGGGAAAATAAATGAACAAGAGGGAAAGCTCAGTTATTGGGACTTCTGATTAGAACATTTTATAAAATGAAACCTCTGGTAATTGAAAATTAAACCAATTCTGTACTTGCTATAAATTCAGGAGTACTGCATTTCTTTCTCTTTTTTTTTTAATCATGTTTCTCTATAATGATATATTGGTTAACAATTATGAGGCCTTGGATGTTATCTTTATATATATTATATTCTCATAAAGAGATGATAACTTCATAGTACTCTGTTAAAGAGCGACTGTGCTGAGTGTCAATGGTTCTTAAATACATCATCAAAAATCATAACATAGGCGGATTTTGCCTTCATATCATATTTAAAATTATTTACATTTTTATTTGTATATGATATGTAAAATGACCAGGAATTTATTTTACTTGGCTTTTAAAAGTCATTCATGTAGTCAAACAAATGTATTGAATACCTAAGAATACTAATCCTCAAAGAGCTCAGAGGGGTACACACTTAAGGTGGTATATTCTTGTACAGTATGATGCTCTTGCAGAGGAACTACACGTGCTTGTATATTTTTATTGATTTATATCCCATTGCTATGTCCTTGTACTATGAAGTGACTCTAATAGAGATATGAGCCAAGGTAGGATGTGAGGAAGTCAAAGAAAACCTCATGAAGAGGCCAAACTGGACTTCTTTGTGGCGGGCAATGAGCAGAAGCCATGAGGATTTCTTGGCTCCAGGGCTCAGGGGTAGATGGAGGTTTGGGATAATATTATTCCGAGTGACAATACTGGAGCATGGGTGATAGAATGGTAGAGTCAGGAGACTTTGTATGGTCTAATCAAAATATGGTGGTATGCTTTCACAGAAGAAGGAGTTAAGTGAAGCAGTGTGAGATAGGGAGGATTTGAGGAATCTTAAGGCAAATTCTCCAACTTTTAAGTGTGGAAATATGAGATGGGGACCACAGGATGATAGTACCTCTGACTTTATTTTCCAGAGTAAATTAGGCTAAATGACTAAATAAAAAACTTAAAGTAGGACATCTAAAATTTGCAGGAGACATTAAACTTCGAGAAGCATGTAATAAATACACTGTTAATATACTGTTTGCTGTATGGGACTTGTGTACAGGAGAATGTCAGGGCTAGAGGCACAACATACTTCACAGAGTCACAGTCCAATTCTAATGTTGCATCATGGAAGGAGGAAAGATGATTCTTACCTC
>RJWT010045975.1:0-11534 GCA_004365215.1 Cuniculus paca | reverse complement strand
TTCGACTCCCCGGCCAAGCTCCTCTGTCACCTCATCGAGCACAGCTTCGAGGGCATGGGTGGCACCTTCAAATGCCCTGTGTGCTTCACTGGTAAGGTTTGGGAGTGCATGACAGCGGGGCACGTGGTGTGTGGGACCCAGGCCAGCCCTTTACTGCCTATACCCCACTGTCCCTTTAGGCCCTGAGGGTCACAGGCTATTGCCCTGCCCCCCCTCCATGCAGAGCTCACCCACACCCATCCTGACCACCACCCTCTGGCTTTTCTTCTTGGGCAGCCTGGGTGTACTTTCTTGGCTTCTCAACACAGCTGCTGGAACCTTGGTCCATGCTGCTTGCCATTTAGTTGTAATCTGCCCTTCCTGGGACCCACATTTGTCCCCAAAGCCATGAGTTCTGTCCAGCAGAGGAGGGAGGGGGTCCTCTGCTCCCTGATTGGCCTAGCTCCCTGGCCTCGCTTATGTCCCATCCTTGGTCTAGGGTGGAGGGGTCAAGGGCAGCCTTGCTGGCCAAGTCTCCAGCCCCCAGACTGGCTGCCAGCCCAGGAAAGCGGCTGTCCCAGCCCTAGGCGAGTCTCAGGGGCTCTGCAGGCCCCTCCTGCTGCCCAGATGGCAGCCGGTGTGCGTGGGGGAGCCTGGCCTTCCCCTGCCTCCCGACATCTGCTGTCTGCCGCTGCGGGAGCCCACCCCGGGGAGGGCGCCTGGCGGGACGGCGTCTCTGAAGTGCTCACCTCCCAGACACACAGCTGCTGCTGGGCTGCCTCCCGTGTGTGCCCAGGGCCAGGCCCCCTCGGGAACTCCTGCCACTGTGAGGCCAGAGCTGGGACCTGCTGCGTGACAGGCCTGGAGAGTGGGCTGTGCCCTGGGAAGGTCACCCTCAAACTCCCACACCTCTGGGGCCCCAGGAGTCCTGGAACACTCTGGTACCTCCTTGCCTCCTCTCAGGAGCCCCAGCCCATCTGTCACCTCACTCGGAGGATGCTCACAGTAACCTCAACAACAGGAAGAGCAGTTCAGTCTGGTTGAGCAACTTCTCGTACCAGACTCTGGGCTAAGTTTATTTCATTCTAGTCTCAACTCTGCCATCTGCTCGCCATGGGTCCCATGGACAAGTCATTCAACATTCCTGGTGCCTCAGTTTTCCTATCCATTAAATGGGGATAGCAATGGCCCTTGCCTTAGAGGTCTGTGAGATGGTCGAAGAGCTCACACTCAGAGGTTTCTGACTGATGCTGATGAAGAGGAGGCCAAACTGATCGACCTAATTATGTGACAGGGTCTTGCTAGGTAGTCCAGGCTGATCTGGAACTCACTATGTAGCTGTGGCTGGCCTCAAACCCATGACGATCCTCCTGCCTCAGCCTCCCAAGTGCTGGGATTACAGGCGTGCACCATCACACCTGGCTGGGGTCATCTTTTAAGCACTTCATGAGTACAAACCCATTTGATCCTCCCACTCACCCAATAAGGTTCATACTCTACTGAGCTCTGTTTTGCCAGTGAGGATGTGAAGCCCAGAGAGGTTAAGTGACTTGCCCAAGGTTGCATAGCTGCAAAATGGCAGAGCTCAACTTAACTAGCTTGAGGCCCTCTAGTACTAGGGCTTAGTGGAACATTACTGTTAGGTGCTAGCCATCTTATCAGCTTCATCAGGCTGGGTGATCCCTCCTCTGGAGCGGCAGGGGGTGACTGTGGGTGGCTGGGCTGGTGGCTGAGCCCGGCCTCTGATGCCTGTGTCCTGTGCAGTCTTCGTCCAGGCTAACAAGCTGCAGCAGCACATCTTCGCTGTGCATGGGCAGGAGGACAAGATCTATGACTGCTCACAGTGCCCACAGAAGTTTTTCTTCCAGACCGAGCTGCAGGTGAGTGCTTGAGGTTCTAGGCCTCCCAGTGGGGCTACAGTGGCCTGGCTTGCATCTTTGGCATCTTTCCCCTCTACAGGATTCCCTTTCCCACCAACGTTGTTTGACAGAACTTCATCCTTGTGGCCGGTTTGGCCAGATGCTGGGCTGTATGGGGCCAGGAACTGGGTCTTGAGCTCCAGGGCCTTCAGATCTGCCTGGGAAAGCCAGAAACGGGAAGCCATAGATGTTGGCTTGGCCCCAGTGTGGAGGAAGGGGTACCCGCCACAGGGTCAGAGGCTGCTGTGGCCCTTGGAATGGGCACCATGGCCTGGCCAGCTCCCTCCCATGCTCCTCCAGCATCGGCAGTAACTGAGAGGGCCCTGGAGTCCTCCCTCAGCACCAGCAGCTTCTGGCTGGAGCAGCACATCACCCTTTCTGTTCTCTCCTATCATTGGTTTTCTGAAGACCAAGATGTGTGCCCAAGGTGAAACTGCTTTCTCTCCCACTGGGTTTTAGAAGAAATTCCTATTAATGCTTCAGAGGTCATGTGCCCTCCAGAAACACTGCACCTGTGCAGGAAAAATTACACCACATGTAACATTGCACACATACAGGACATTTCATACACAGCTCCCCACCAGTGTCATGGACAAATAACGTTGTGTACACACACAGGAGCACCACACACATGCACACACACACAGCACAACACAGCAGCCCCCAAAGAAAGGCCCCCAAAACCCCACACAGACAGGTGTGCAGGAGGCCCACACTGCAGGCTGCTGCCCTAGCCAGGAGGCTCAGGGTAGCTCAAGCTGCACCAGCAGTGTTCCCTGGATCTCTGGGTGAGGACAAAGGCTCTTTGGTTGCTTGGGTGATGTATCCAGGTCAGGGAAGGCCTCTTTTCCTGACCCTCAGTGATGTTGGCCACCCATATTTCCAAGGTCACTGAGGCAGGGAGGATGGGGAGCTGGTAACCAGTGAGCTGGCTGTCCTCTTGGAAGTGACGCACATCACCTCATCACACGCTGGTTCAGCCCGAGTGAGTCCTGTGGCCATGCCCAGCTTCCATGGGGCAAGGAAGGGACTGTCATGAGCCTGGGGCTGTACACTCAGAGCACAGTCACTTATCAGTTGAGTGGTGGCAGTGGTGCCCCCTTGTAGGGAGGAGGGCCTGTGCTATGTGCAGGCCCCATGCCAGGGCTGAGAAGGCTGGGCCCACACCTTGTAAAGTGCCTGGCAGTTTGCAGAAAGATTCTTTTCATCCTTGGGCAGCCCCTCTGATTTTCCATAGATTCTGTGTTGCTCATGTGGTCTTTATTCTATTGTCACAATGTGGGACAGAGTTAGGCACCCATTTGCCCAGACCTAGGCTGGGAGAAGAATTCCTCTTTTTCTTTTTTTTCTTTTGATATGCAAGTTTTAATATTATTTTTTTACTTTTTTATTTTATTATTATTATTATTATTATTTTAAAAAGCAAAACAGAAAAAAGGATAGAAATGATACACAATTTCAAAAAAATAGTAGGAAATTAACACTAGTTAATATATTGCATGTTGTTATCTTAGAAGTAGCTGCTCAGGTTACAAGATCTAGGCATTAAAAATGATCAAACAAACAACGATGGTGCGAACTGTTCTTTTCGATGAACTAACAGAGATTAGTAGTATAGTTCTCTATCTTGCACGCATATACATACATACAGCTATATATGTATACCTGCATACATATAATATTTTCCTTTCTTCCTTTTCTCTTTCCCCCATCCCATTTGTTCTTTCCTTTTGAGCATTTTCTTTCCCTTTCATTATTACAATATCTATTGTACATTTTAAAGTGCAGCAGGACAGCCTCTCGAAGCCCACTAGCACATGTAAACCACAACATACTTGGATTTGCTCAGTCCCTGCCTGAGCACCTTGGATTTGATGTTGTCCCAGACACCAAGAGAAGGGTGACTGATCTCTTCATTTGTTGTAAGAGTTCCCCGGGAAGTTTCCCATTCTTACCTTTTGGGAGCTTCGTTGACATCGGGATAAGCCCAGCCCCTCAAGTGGGGCAGGAGAGGGAAGCTGCCCCCTACAAACTGGATCTCACTTTGGCTCCACCTGCTACGGGCTTTGAACCAACCCGACCCAAGATTGGGTCATGTAAGCGGGCAGTTCCCTGAGTCACCCTGTTAACCTGTAAGTCAGGTCTTCAAATGCTGAGAACTCACAAAATTACAGCCTTAAGGAGTCACTATTTTCTGCAATTAATGATTTTAATTACAGACCATTTAAACGGGGAAGTGTTGTATCAATGCCAAGTCTATGCAAATAATGGCTTTCGCTAAGTAACTTGAATAGCAATTTTCTGGTCTTTGAAAGGAGGGTTTTCAAACCCTGAAATTGTCATTGTCATTACACTGCAGCTGGGGCTGGAAGGCCATGTTTGGGTGGAAGGGAAGTGATGTGGGGGTTTTGAGAAGGGCAGCAGGCAACCTGGCCCTGTCAGAGGTTCTCTCTTTGTTGGGCCCTTATCTGGCTCTTATGGGTCCTATGTCACTTGAGGTCCTGCAGCAGACCTGAGGAAGCTAGTGCTGGGAGGCACAAACGACTGGGGGCTGAGAGTGTGTGAGCTGTGCATTTAGGATTGAGCTCACTTTAGGACCAGAAAGAGCTGGTATGGGGCTAGGGGCATTAGAGGCATGATTGCACCCCAGCAGGCTTGTTCTATGTCACCGTGGATGTATCTGCTTCCAAATAGAATGCTTTCTTAGGATACATCAGCAGTACCACAGTTTCCAGAATGAGGGAGGTGTAAGTCCTGCTTGATTCTGAGGGTAGCTTGCTCTGCCTAAAAAAATCAAGATTAATTCAAAGGACTTTGGACAAACCAAGGCATATTTATAACGGTGGGTAGGAAACCACGAGGGAACTAGACTCTGCCGCTCATTTGTGTGAAGTGTGTATGTAGTGGGCCCGCTCTGTGGCAGCACTAGTTCTAGAACTGGGTGGTCAGTGGTGAACAAAACAAAGATGTACCCGTGTACCCGTGAGTCTTCCTTGCCCAAGGGTTGACATCTTCCACTAATGATTGATGACACAGACTAAAACTGGCTAGTGAGCCGGAGCACTGTGGGAGGGAGAGAGGCACTCTTGGGTGAGTGGGAGCTGAGGGTCAGGTGTGAGCTCACAGTGTTTGTGGAGGAGAGCCACCCAGGCAAAGGTCCTGTGGATAGCGTGAATGAGGTGTATTGTTAGGATAGCAGCAGGCAGCTCATACAGGGAATTGGGGGAGAGTAGTGAGGAGGAGTGGCAGAGTCCCAGTTTATCCTCATGGTGATGGGAAATCAAAGTGGGTGGTAGGTGCGATCTGATTTACATCCCGCAGCAAAATTTCAGAAATTTGCTTTGGAAAGACAACATTGTTAAAAGAATATAAAGTCACAGAGTGGGAGAAAGTTGTAGACTGCATATCCCATGAAGGACTTGTGTTTAGACTATATAAAGAACTCTTGAAACTATGACGAGGAAGGGGTGGGAGCCAACTAAATTGAGCAAAACTTTTTGACACACATCTCGCCCAAGAAGCACATCATTCATTATGAGGAAGAGCAAATGCAGACCGCACTGGGATAGCACAAACACCCATTAGGAGACACGTGCAGAAAGAAGAAGCCGATGATCCTGAGAGCAGTTGAGGGTGTGGAGCAGTGGGAACTCTCACACATTGCTGGTGTGTAAAACAGTCCAGCTACACAACAGGAGTAGGCGAGTTTCCTACAGTGTACACTGGCCTTGTGAACCACCTCACCCAAACCTAGGTGTTTGTAGAGACAAAGAGAAGCATAGCTCACACCCAGACCTCTGTGCATTTTGCTTGTCATGGCCCCTCACTGGAAGCCTACTACCCTCTTACGTGTTGTGCGGGTAACAGATATGGTGATGTGGCACATTCATACCATGAATTGGTATTGTCAATAAAAAGCAATTGTGGATACATATCATGGGTGGAATTTAAATACCAGGTTCACAAAGCGCCATGCTGTATGTTCTATTGACATGACATTCTAGGGGGAAAAAAAAGCCAAAATATATCAACAGAAAACAGATCAGCAGTTGTCAGGGGCTGCAGGTGGAAGAAGAGATAAGACAGAGTAGACAAGATGCTATGCTAGGCTGTGGGAATCCACCCTGGTCTCAGACGGCTCCTAGTGGTCTGTCCTGGGTCAACTGAGAAGACTGGGAGAGTGGTGGTAGAAAGGCAGAGACGGTTGCCTTCAGGCATGTTAAGCTCTTTGCAGTGGAGGGCCTTTCTGCGTGGCTCAGTTGGCCCAACTTTTGAACATAGAAACTCCGGATGTGAATTTTGGTCTTTCATAATCATGGCTCAGGCATTACTCTCCAGAGTTAGCTCAAGCATAAGGGGAATTAAACTGTAGGGTCACGTGGGTGGCTTTGGATGCCAAGAGTAGAAAGTGACATTGGGTTTTTGGTGGCTTGGTTCCCAGGAGCCACGTGTCACTTAAATAAGACAGTGATGCTTTGTCTTCTCTGAGATTGTCTTCTGCCCCTTTCTGGCTTGTGCTGTACTCTTACTCTCCAGCCTGACTTTCAGCCTCCTAACACAAGGAGGAAGGTGGCCGGTTTCACCGTGTCTCCTGTCCACTTTACAGAGACCCCCACACACTGAGGTATTTCAGCAGAGGGGGTGTACACAGTTAACCAAAAGGATCATCAAGGAAGTACAGAGATAGTGGTCACAGGGAGCAATTAGCTCTCACGTGACAGATTCTAGAGCCCTGGAGAGGAATATTAGTCACTTTCCCATTAATGGAACGAAATGCCTTACACCTGCAACCTAAAGGAAGAGAGGTTTATTTTGGCTCATGGTTTTTGAGGGCTCAGTCTATGGCTAGCTAGCTCCAAGACAGAAATGGGATGATGAAAGGAATGGCAGAGGAAAGCTGCTTACCTCATGGCAGTCAGGAAGCAGAGATAGAGAAGGGAGGAGCTAGGGACAAGAAGGCATCCTTCCAGGTCCTAACTCCAGTGATCTGCCTCTTCCCAGGAGGCCTCACCTTTTAACACCACATTTAGCTATTGTTATGGTTTAGATCTAAAATGTCCCCTCAATTCCAGAAAAGTCTGATGTGTTTGGAAGGTGACTGCATCGCATTACCAGCAATGAGTTCAGTAGCTAAATGAAAGAGGTAGAGCCTGGCTAGAAGTGGGTCATTGGGCATGTGACCCAGAAGGGCATATTCTTGTCTCTGTCTTGTCTTCTCTCTCTCTCTGCTTCCTGGCTGCCATGGGTTGAGCAGCCTTTGTCTGCCAGGCCCTTTCACCATACCATTTCTGCATTAGAGCCACCCAGTTATGGACCAAGACCACTGATTATGCATCGTGGTCCACTCACCTTTCCTGTGATCCAGTCACCTTCCCAAGCCCCACCTCTGAACACATACGGCTTCTGGGGGACACTTTAAATTTGAATCTGAAGCTGAGCGTGGTCAATTGTGTGTCACCATTGACCCCTCCATTTCCTGCTCCCAGTCACAACTCCTAGAGCCACACAGTACAAACCAGCAAGTGGAAGGCACTGCTTGGGCAGGGGCACACAGCCTGAGTAGACAATACAAATACCCACTCCGTGGGTGCTTTGCCTGGAAGTGAAGGGTGGCGAGACCTCTCTGGGTCGCACTGCCCTTGGCTGGAACATGCAGAGGGTGAAGGCCAGGGTCTTTGTGAGAGTGGCTGTGTATCTGAAACCTTGCTCTGTCACATTTCCTCTATGGGCCTTAGTTTCCTTGCCTGTAAATGGGATGTTGATGGTTCCTACCTCATAGCTCTTGCACAGGCCCTTGGCACATGGCTGGCACATAGTAGATGGAAACTCTTATCAGTAGTGTAAGCCGTTTGGCAACTTGAGGATGTATGGCTTTTAAGTCTTCCTCTGCTTGGAGTTTGCTATGATTTCATTGTTTCTGGCCCAAGTTGGAACAAAGCGAGACAATGCACCCTCCCCTCTGTGGCACCCAGCCAAACCTCAAGGCTGTGGGCATCAGAGTCCCACACTGAGGTTTGGGGACAGTTGGGTGCCACAGAAGCAGGGCAAAGTACAATGGGCATGAGTGGGGCTGGGGAGGCTGGGGGCACTGAGCCCCCCATGTCTCTTCCTCCTTGGCTTTGGCCTAGACTTTGTTTTCTGGCCCCTGTATCCTCAGCTGTGCCCAGGCTCAAGGGAGATGGTATGGAGTTGGGAGATGAGATGCTCCTGCAAATGTCAGGGCTGCTGGCCTTGCCTTTGCAGCCTCAGGCCTTGCAGATGAAGGCCTGGGGCCCTGGCAGCCCCTTGCCAGGATTAAGCCAACTTGGTGGGGGAGCGGTTTGCAGCCTTTGCCCGGCCACCCAGCTGTTCCTGAATCCCCATGGATGCCCACAGACACTGTGCATGGATGACACCTCCCTCTTTGTGTCTGGAGAGCTCACTGCATCCTGTTTTTCACCACCCTGAGGGAGTGCACAGGAGGACACTAACCAGCCATGCCAGACTGAGCTTTGAGGGCAGATTTGTCCCCAAAGGAACAAGAAAGAGTCGTGACAGCCCCTCTCTGCATCTCCATTGTGGGCCAGATCTGATCTCAGCACTCTGCCTGGATGGTCGCACAACAGGCTACTTTCATCCCCCTGGATGGAAATGGAAACCAAGGTTCCGAAAGGTCCCATGATTCGCTTGAGCTCAAGCAAGTGGCAAGGCCACATGCAAAGCTACATTGTCTTTCCACCACGGCAAACAGAAACTCTCCAAAGTTTAAATAAATTGCCATTTATATGAGCTAATAGATTTAAATGAGGCCTGCAGTGCTGAACTATAAAAAGCCTTCGTTATCAGGGGACCCAGAAACTATTTTAGTAGTTGGGCCAAGCAGGTAGCGCCAGTGGCAGTAACAGGGGATGCAGAAAATGTGCTCCTGGGTGAGCCAGGTAGGAGCACTGAGGGCCGGTTCTGCTAGGAGCCTGGCCTGCGCACAGTTGGAGCTTGAGGCCCAGGGAGTCTGCAGTCCTTCTTGTCCACAGAGGAGCACAGGCTGGGCCTGGGCAGAGGAGGGCTTAGTTCTAGTCATGGAAAGTTCTAAACGGGTATATCCCAAGACCTACTTCCTGGTGCTGCCCTCTTCAGTGGCCTGGGACTTGCTTGATGCTGCCATGGGCTGGTGCCTTGCGCTACACAAGTATCTCTAAGGGTGGAGCTTTTGGCATCCCAGCAGCAGTGGGGGCTGCCCACCTGGGCACTTCCAAGCTCACAGAGGTGTGCTCAGGCGCATGCGTGCGTGCACACACGCATACATAACCCTCTTCTTGGCAGGCTGGGCACGGGGAGTAGTGGGCCTGCTCCACGCCCTGGAATCTGGACTCCCTCCCCAACAAAGCCCGGGGCTGCAGGAAGCGATTCCGTAAGCGGCCCACGGCGGCAAAGCGGCCAGCCCAGCATCTAGCGGGCACGTTTAAAGGATTAGCTCACGCTGTTTGCTTGTGTGTGCCTAATCATGCCGCTTCCAGCTAAATGATTACAATTGATTAAAAGCAGAACGAGGTATTCTAACAAGCAACCTGGAGCCCTTCTGATGGGGCGAACTGGACCCTGCCAGGCTGGATCCTGGTAGCCAGCCAGGGGGAGGTCTCTGTGTGCCAGAGGCGTGGTCTGATCTCCACCAGGACCCTTCTTGCCTGGCCCCTGAGATCATTTGGCTTGACCCTCCTCCTGCTTACATTATTCCTTTAACACACACTTACTCAGTCTCTACTCCTGATGACAGTGCGGGGGCCTTGAGACTGAACTGAAAAGTAGGCGAGTCGCTCTTCTCACAGAGCTGACGCGGTAGGGAAGCCACTGCTGATGAGTCAGTAAACACATGAACTAGGTAAGTCCAGATCAGGAAATTCTGAAGACAGTAAGATAGTGTGGGGACGGAGCAAGCATCATGTGTGTGTGTTTGGGCCAGGAGTAAAGGAGTGATAGGGATAAGACGTCTGGTCCAGTGATCAGGAGAGGCTAGCGTTTCACCTACTTTCTGGAGTGGAGCAAAAGCCAGTGTGGGTAAGTGCCAGGGGTCCTCTGGGAAGGGAGGACCAGTGCAGAGCCCCTGGGCAAGGAACAGCATAGAAGGTAGCAGGGCTGTAGGGGGCAAGGGAGAGGGACAGCAGCTGCCTTTCTGCTGCCTTCTGGGCTGCCTTTCCTCTTCATTCTGCTCCTCGGAAGCCTTTCCTTTCTCCTACTTCAGCCCATCTCAGGAAGTTCTTCCTCAGAGAAAGCCTTCCTGATTGGCCCTCCTTAGGCTTTTCTAGTCCTTATTCTCTGACACCTTTGCCAATATAGGTTATAGATAACTGTGTCTACACCTGATTTCTCATTCAAATGTGAGATTTTGGAGATGCCATCCACCCATCCACTCATCCATCCAGCCACCCCCCCATTCATCCATCCATCCCCATATGTTTTACTATATTTTTTAGCTCTTGGAAAGTAAGAAAGAGAACACAAGTATGAAAAGGAGAGAAAGAAGGAATGGTGCAATCTGCAGACTCTGGGAACCCATTTTAAACCTTGCCAAATCTTATAAGATGGGTAACCGAGGAGCCAGTTTCCTTGCCACTTTGCACTGCTGCTGTCAGATCCAGCCAGATAATTACAGCTAGTAATAATTAAAAAGTAAAAGTGCTCTAGGCATATACTTAGTATTCAACTCTTTGGCTGCACTTTCTGTGGGTAGCAGCATCTTCCTCTTTCCTGCTTTAAAGATGGCCTGGTCCTTGCTACCCCAGCATAGTAGGATGAGCAGGACCCAGGGGCTTGGCCTGGGAGTAGGTCCTAGGAGAGTTAGAACCTGTTATTTATGAAGTCTGCCATGAGCTCAGGAGGCTGAGGGTGGGGCTGGCTGCTGTCCTCCCCAGCTCAGCCTTCTCCCATCACTTTCTGTTGGAGGCATTGTTTCTGTCTGAACTCAGTTGCCTCCTCTGTTAATGGGGAAAAATCTACTGCCTTGGGTTGTTGTTTCCGTGTGTAGAACAGCCTTAGAATATAAGGGTTCTAAAGGCAATTGTGGCACATTCCTAGTATGAATGCTTTAGATTTCCTGCCATCCCCAATAGGGCAAGAAACTATAGCCCAGGACAGCCCAGATTCTGCTACATGGCAGCATGGCATGGCCATACTGTGCCCACACGGGATATGGGGTCCACAGCCTCACTGCAGCCCCCAGCCCCACTACCGAGCAGTTCTGTGAGTAAGCAAGTTGCTGGCCTTCTCTGGGTTGCAGGAGATGGGGAATGGCATTCCCTTCTGTGGAGTATTGGGGTCTGCAGGCACCAGTGCCTGTAAAACTTCAGCACCAGCGGTGGCCCAAGTCAAGGCTTGCTATACATCAATCAGTGTCATCATCGTCATGGTCTTCGTGACCACAGGCTGGGGTACCCACAGGCATGCCAGTCACTTGTTTTTGACTCATTTATTCAATTGTGCATGTGTATGCTCAATCTAGCTTACAAATGTTTGTTGAGCACCTACTATGTGCCAGAGATGTGTACAGGTGACAGAGACATGAAGAGGCCTGGACTAGGTCTCTCACCTGCTGTGGAGAAGGGAAGACTACACCAGCAAGGACTAAATGTTTACTGTATGTTTGTGAAATGCAAACATGTAGTA
>RJWT010045974.1:0-11533 GCA_004365215.1 Cuniculus paca | reverse complement strand
GTGGTGTCTACATTAGTAATTGAGAGGAATGTATTTAAACTTTCTACCGTGGTTGTAGACTAGCATATTTCAGTCTATATACTTTTTGACATTTGATTTATACATTTAAAACTTCATATTTTAGAGATATTATTTCTGCCTAGTAAGTGGTATTTTTAAAATATTATATTGAAACTATTTTTAATTCTATTTTTATTATAAAATCAATTTGACAATCAATTTATAATAAGGTAATTATTTCAGTTTTTATTCAGTTTTCAGAATATTCTAAATATTTTCAAAATTTTTTTATTACAAAAAATTCAAACATGTACCAGAGGAAGCAAAATATACCCTATGCCATATGCCTATTACTCAGTTGCAATGATTTTGGTGTTTGCAAATGTATTAATATATTTCAAATATGTTGCCTTTAATTTTTCTAAGTTGTTACATTTCATGTGTTTTTCATGTGTTTTTAAGTAGCATATAGCTATAATTTGTTATTTGTAATTTTTTTTTTTTTGTCTTTTTGAGACAGGGTCTCATTATGCAGTTCAGGCTGGCCTTGGGGCTCACTTTGTAGCCCAGGCTGGTCTTGAACTTGCAATGATCCCCCAGCCTCCCGAGTGCTGGGGTTACAGGAGTGCACCACCACACCCAGCGATATTTGTAAATGTTAATATGATCTTTTCTGACTTTCAACTGTTGAGTCCACCTCATTCCTATTTATTGTAATTATTCATAAACCTGGAATTACTTCAACTTATTAATTTGTACTGTATTTTTATCATGCTTTTCCTATAATTTTTATTCTTTCTTGATTTTATAATTAGTCTTTTATGAATTACTTTTAATAATTTTAAAACACTTAAACTATGACAATCATTTAAGTTTGACTTATCTTTAATATCTTAACCTTATTTTTAAGTGATATAAAACAACATTTTTTACACATTTTTACTTTAAGAGAGCTTATCTCATACAATTTTCCTTCAACTGCTTTCTGCAACTTTATTTCCGTCCTACTTTTTAAAACTCCATACATTTTTCTGTTAATATTATTACTATGAAGAGTATTTTGTAGAGACGCTGCTTGCTTAGAATTGTGTATGCATGTACTTATTTGTCTGTTCATGGAAAGTGTTTGGAAATCTTTCTCTTTTATTCTTACTCTGCATGGATAATTTTGCTAGGCACACAGTTCAGCGTTATATGTGTAATAACCATCATATTTGGCTTCAATTATTGCTGTGGCTTTCATCTCATTATAATTTTTAAGTGTTGGGATTTCTTTCTTGCTGCTTTTAAGATCCTTTGACTTTGATGTAATGTAGTTTTGTTAGTATACTATTTTTTATTGTTATTGTTATGCAAAGTTTCTGCAATTAAATAGCATATATATTCCTATATCTGCAAATTTAATATTTTGATGTTATTCGCAAAAATCCTCAGCCAATATATCTTCACATTTCCCCCTTTATTATTATAATTTCTTTCTCTGGAACTCTTGCAGTTTGAATTCTAGACCTTATTATTTTATTCTTTATGTTGCATTATCTCTTTCTCATTTTTCTTACCCTATTTTTGTGCATCTCATTCTGAATAATTTCCTCAGATCCAATCCGGAGTACACTAATTATTTTATCTGCTATGTGTAATTTGGTTTTTCATCAATTCACTAGTTTTCACTTTTTAAATTCCAGTAGCTATATTTTTCCTCTCTAAATTACTTTTAGTTTTGTCCTCTGCATGATCATAATTGAAAGTTTCCAGTTCCGTCGTTTGAAAACGTCTATCACTCAATTATTTCAACATTGTCCACTTCAATTTTATATTTTATATCTGAAAGTTTCAGTGCCCTTCCTTCCTGATAATCTAACCCCTATGGTGCCTTTTTAAAATTTTCCTGCTAATGATTTAGGTCCTAAACTCATCCATATTTGGTAGTTTAAATAGCATACTCTCATTTTGTTGTACTTAATCTCAGGGAATCCAGAGGAAAGAAAGTGATGCTTCTTTGTTCCAGTGAGGATTTGTGCTTGCTTCTGCCAGAGGCCAGCATGCTGCTTGTTAATTCTCTGATTTAAAAAGAGATTGTCTTAGCGTTATCTTCTCCCCTACTGGAAGTGCAACCCAGCATGCCCATTGCAGCACTGATATGGGCCTTTTGCCTTCTGAAGACTTACTTGACTTTCTATTGAACCCAAATAGGAATGCATTAACATTTTATTTGTGGTATATTTTTGGCCAGTTGATATTTTTAACCAAAACTCTTCAACAAACAAAAAATAGTCTTTGCAATACATGGAGCTATAGCAACTGGCACACATGAAAAAATGAAGTTGGACCCCTACCTCGTATCATATACATTAAATGTTTCAAAGTGGATCCAGACCTAGAGCTAGAATTATAAAACTCCCCAAAGAAGATATGCAGGTAAATCTTCATGATCTTGAATTAGGCAATGGATTCTTTGATATAATATAAAAAAATGATACGCATTGAATGTTCATGTGTTCCCAAAGTTTATATTTTCAAGGGCTAACTCCCAGTGTGATGCTATTGGAGATGGGACCTTTGCTAGGCAATTAAATTTTGTTGAGGTGGTAAAAGTGGGGCCCCCCTGATGAGATCTATACCTTTATAAGAAAAGTCCCCCTTCCTCTATGTACCCCAATTGAGGAGATTAGAAGAATATAGTCATCTGTAAGCCAGTAAAAAGAACTACTCAAGAAAGGAATCTGTTGGCAGCTTGTGCTTCGATTTCTTAGCTTCAGAAATGTAAAAAAAAAAAAAAATCCATCTAGCTACCTAGTCTACAACATTTTGTTATGGCAGAGCAAACTAAGACCAATTTGAGGGTGTTGCAATCACAAATACCTAGAAATATGACAGTAACTTTGTAAGTGGGTGATAGAGTTTTGAGGTGCATGTTAGAATTTGCACATAAAAGGCAATTATGGTTAGAGATCAGAAAGAAAATAGGAGGGCTGAAGAGAAAGTTTCTATCTCCTTAGATAATATATTAAAATCATGAACAGAAGGTTGATATATATTCCCATGAACTCAGCCAGAAATGAGAATCATGCAATTAGAAAGTATCAGAAAGTCCATGGTTGCTTTAAAGTGGCAAAGAACTTGGCTGAACTGTAATCTAGTATTTTTAGAAGATAGAAACTTCAAGTGATGAAATTGAATAAATTGAATATTTAGTTGAGAAAACTTCTAAGCAAAATGTTGAAGGATCAGCTTAGTTCTCCTCACTGCTTACAGTAAAATGGCAGGAAGGAATTTAACTTAAAGAGTACTTTTTTATAGATAAAAGAAACAGAATTTGAAGTTTTGAGAAATTCTCAGCCTGATCTGAGCAAATTGAGAAAAGAGAAAAGAGACGAGAATAGAAGAGAACAGAAGAGGAGAGAGAAAGTGTGTTGGAAAGAGTACCAAGGATGCCTATCTATCACAGCTCATAAATAGAAGATGAGCTTATGTCAGCAAAGGCATTGCATATTTGAACCGCAGGTGTAGAGAAGGCAGGATGGATTGAAGGAAGATCATTGGAAATGCAAAACGTTTTCGCTAGTGTGGAAAACATCTTGAGTAGTCTCATGAAGTTAAAGTGAGAATTACCCTGTGACAGAGCAACTCTTCTCCTAAGCATTGTATGTACTTCAAAGAGTTGAAATAAGGTCCTCAAACAGATAATTGTACTTAACAGCACTATTTACAGTCACCAAGAGGTAGAAACAGCCCAGTGTCCATAAATAAATTAATAGATAAACAAATCGTGGTAAATAGATTCACACAATAGAACATTACTTAGCTATAGAAAAGAATAAATAACTGATGAACACTACGTGTAGATTAACAAGCTAATTAAAAGAGGCCAGACACTAAAATCACGTATTACATGATTCCATTTATATGAAATATTCAGAATAGTAAACTCTGTTGGGACATAAAGCAGATCGTTGTTTGTGGGAAGTGGAGAATGGGAACTGACTGCATTATGAATGCAGGGTTTTCCTTCAGGATCATGAAAATTTTGTACTAGACAGTAGTAATGATTGTGGGACATTGGATGAGTGCTAAACACCTCTGTTATATACTACAAAATGGTTAATTTTGTGTGATATGAATAGCATCTCAATAAAAATATTCATTGACACAGTTTGCCTAACTTTATGTACGTTTCAGCAGGTAGACTTGTCAGAGAACCCTATCCTAAAACTGCTAGAATTGTAAGTACTATGCTGATTTTTTAGCTGTAGGGTCAGCTAAGTGCTTTAACATACTACTATGCAATGACACATAAAGAGAACATGAAGGACTGAGGCAAAGGGAGAGGCATGGAGAATAAGACTTTACAGAGATTCAACAACCATAATGATGATGGCAGTGGTTGGCGTAATGGTTAACATTGAGTGCTTGCTTTACTCTAGGTACTTTAATTAAATGTTAATTCCTGTAATATTCACAAACGATTCTATGTGGTAGGTTATCTTATTATCTTCTTTTACAGATAAGTCCCAGCTGTTAACCCATATAGATTTGGACTCAATCTAGCACTTGAATCTGTCCACCAACAAATACTCATTTGTCAAAGTTTTCTTTTGTTGCACGTTTACAACTGGCAGGTGTAGGTACTGACAGAAGGATGGTCTGAGACCAAGACAGTTGAGAAAGCCTCAGATCATTTCCAGTGAGCTCTGCTGTGGTTAGGAGTGTGGAGGTAGGTTTATGATTCCCATATTCTTCAGGGTGCAGTCACTCCCTTCAAGGCAAAGAAGTCCTTATTCCAGAGTCTTTCTTCCTTTTTGCTTCTTCTTTCCCCAGTTCAATCCAACTGATACCTCATACTTCCTAATTAGGGTGATGTATATATAACCTCTAACATGCCTATCTATACATGAGCTCTATACTCACATGCTTTGAGAATATTCATGCTACTGTGTTTCTTTGAAAATGCAACCATAGTACTAATTCAGTATTGGGCACTGGTACCAGCAAGGGAGGTTGAATTGGGATTGACGAATTTTCCTCCTGTTCCTACCCGTAACCTGCTCCTCAGCCTCCTCTCCATGGACTCCCATCACCCTCAGCTCCATCCATCACGGCTGCAGCTCAGCCTGGTGATGTATTACACTAACATATCATTAGTGCAACGGCAGAGCAAGGAGCTTTGATGATGTATTGGGGCCATACATCATCAGAATGAGTCACTCTGATGATGTATAACTCAAAAGATGGTACTATCCAGGGAAATGTGGACATACCATAAATCAGGGACAATGTTAAAGAAGAAAACCCAGGACAGCCTCAGAAGGAAAATAAAGGTTCAGGGGTCTCCCGCGGTAGGGGTTGAGAGACAAAACTAGTAAATTCTTAACGGCTCAGGTTGAAGCTTTCTGTTAGCTGTGGCTTTCTTAATGACTAAACCAGATCATCAGCATCCCAGGGTGACACTTAGATTTCCTTTCCATCTGGAATTCAGTTTGGCTTCTGCTTTCTTGCAAAGCCCCCTTGTCCTGATGGAGATGCAGAGTCTGTCAGATCAAACGGAAAATGCTCCAGGTCTGGGCTCCTTCCGGGTCCTCTTGGATTTGTCTTCCACACAGTGGATTTCAGGAGCTTTCAGACTATGATGGTTTGAGCTGGCATTCTTTCAGTATCTCTGTCTTTAGCCATTGAAGACTGATATTTCTCTGAATATAAAAGTGTGAGTTTGACATGAAATTGTAAAAGTCAATCCAGTGGAGCCCTTCTTTGACTCTAGAGTTATAAACTCTTGGACCACAGTTGAATATTTCTAGCACTTGATGAAACTTCCTTTAGTTCTCTTTCTTCAAAATGGCAACAAAAATGGGAAAGGTTTGCACAACATTTACTTCGAAGCACAGCCCCCTCCCCTTGTTAGATTTTCATGATACCAGCTACGCATTTCTGGTTGAGAAATGTTGAAAGTTAGATATGGGGCCTCCATTGAAATCCCTACTATTCTGACTCTAACTTTCCCAGCTTTATTCCATCCATAGGGAAACAAGTTATGGAAAACTGTTGGCCTCCCTTCAGTATCCTCAGACTGGGGGTGGGTGTAACATTTTCAGAGCCAAAAGCATAAACCTGTTTGTAACTTCTAGAAGTGACAGATAAATAAAGCCTTAAGGAAAGGAGGTTGAGAGCCACAGGGTGAAGGGGGAGGAGAGACCACACGAAAGCACACTGAAGGGAAAATTAACGTTTGCTTTTAATGCTTTATTTAATGCTGAGCTGTCAGCTTGAGATCTGAGGCCCAAGCAAACTGAGTCTATTCCTCCACCCATACAAAATAAAACAAAAATCAAAGCCTAGGTACTTCAGGACTGGAGAACATCAGAACGCACCCCTTGGCATATGGGATCTATTACGGGCAAGAAGTCTTCCTCTAGAGGTTCCTTTCCCAGTCTCCACCCATGCCCCAGCAAGGAGGGGTGGCCAGCAAAGGCTCTTGCGGCCACCCCTGGTCATGTTGCTGTGACTCATTGCTTTTGATTATGGCAAGCTCTGGAGTGGACTATATCCTGGAGGGAAGCACACTTGGAGGACTCTCCTGGGGGGTGCAGAGGGGGGCCTGAGCCAGCCATAAAATCCAAAAGCCCCTCTCCCCTCCCTATACAAAGAAGGGGGGCTTCACCACCTGAGCAGCAGTTAAGAGAACAAAATGCTTTTTTTTTTATTATTCTCAAATAGTTGTGCCTTCAAAGGCTTTTAAAAGTTGAAGCAAAACAGATCTTGCCTCTGCTCTTTATTTATTTTTTTTGTGGGGAAAGGGGAGGTGAATGAAGGAGCTGATAAAGCCAGCACATTCCTTGGGGGTTGTTTACAAAGGAGCCAGCATTGCAAGGGAAGGGTCCTACCATGTCTTAGGGCTGTCACCTGCATCTGTCCAGGAGACTTCCCTTTGCCCATGCAGTGAACAGCTGGGTGCTGTGGTGCATGATCAAATGGGAAAGCCAGAGGAATGGTCATCCACAATGCCAAGAGATCTGACGAGGGAGCCGCAGGGACCTACAGGACAATACAACTCAATGGTCAGCAGTGGGAAAATAAAGCACAAAGAGGCTTTGGCACAACTGTAGCTTTAGGTACTAGTGCCATCGGCTTCATTTGAGAACATCTGGGTCAAGTGTGTGGTGGTCCAACCACGGGCTGGTCTGGTAGACTTGGCCCACTGGGCCTGCGGCTCAGGTCCATGCTGTGCACTCCACGCTCAGACCTGCCAGCCTCCCCGGTAATGTCAACAAGCACAGTGATGGCAGCAGTAGCAACAGGTACCACAATGATGACACATTGTATATCAGCACTTGGCTTACAGTACATCTCAGGTGACTTTCGCAATACCTGGAAAGGATAGTTTTGTACACCACCTTCTTAGATGAGAAAACCATGGGGAGCGTCACTACTTGTCTGTCCCACAATCACATGGCTAGGATGCAGACTTCAGCCCAGCTTGCCTGCCTAATCCTTTATTTTTTGGTGCCCTGTCATTTAAAAGGAAGAGACCTGCAGAGCCCTCAAGCAGTCTGACCCTCTCCTTTGCTTCATCCCCTTTCCAAGATGCTTACCCTCAAGGCTAGCTTAGACTAGTTCATTCTAGAACTCACATCCAAATCCTCTAAAAGGTGAACAAGAATTATTGTATTTTAAAGCTCCTTCCCTTTATAGTCAGTCCTCTGTAACTATGTGCTCTCTCCCCATTGATTCAACCAAACGTGAGTTCAAAGTATTAGGGAAAAATTTTGTCTACACTGAACATGACAATACTGTTTCCTTTGTCTTTACATAGTATTCACTCACAACTATTTACATAGTATTTACACTATATTAGGTATTATAAGCAGCCTAACGATTTTAAGTAGATGAGAGGACATGACCAGATTATATGCAAATGTCACAGCATTTTATATGTGGGACTTGAATTCCCATGGATTTTGGTATTCATGGGAAGGATGGTTCTGGATTAATCCCCCTTGGATATAGAGGGATGATTGTGGTTTTTGCATGAATTAAAGAACCCATAAATAGTCCTAATAACCATTCACCCAAACGGACAAAGTAAAGGAAAATGAGGGAGGTGAATGGGTTTTCCTGAGTGCAGGCCTGGGGTTTCCCACACGTTTGAGTTTCCACTGTCAGCACTGGACCCGGACTCCAACCTGTGGCCCACCCTACTGCTCCCTCAGCAGAGTCAGTGTTCAGCATCTAGCAGAACCACGCAGGGACAGAACAGTTTAATTTTTCCTAAATTATCTGAATCTTCAGAATAAATAATACCAATACCAATTCCAATAAAAACATCCTTGCTATGTTATTTAATGCCCCCCCTCAACATAATAATGCATGGTCTTACAAGATGGCGGTGCAAGAACTAATAAAATATATGGTTTAATTAACTAAACTTATGCTGTAATCCACATTAGAAGGCCATGATTTAGCAGGCACCCTCATCCTCAAGACAGAATAATGCAAACAGCATAATTAAAAGTTGATGAGAAGTATATTTATTGGGCACACAGGAAGAAGAGACACCCAGATTTATGACACATAAAGTAAACCTTTAGTTTACAATATAATTAATATTTTAAAAACCACAGCGTGCATATAATGCGGCCGAAGAGTCCGCCTCTGCGGAAGGATAATTTCTTTGGCGCTGATCTTGGCCCCGTTTAATAGTAAATTATGTTCCTGCGCATATACAAATGTAACATGATCTATTATGATCTAGAGATGATGCTCGTTGAGATGTCTGCAGCTATGATAGATCATGGTAGCGTGTCTCTGAAGACAAGGGGGATGGCTGAAGGGCCAATTATTTATCTGTGGCACCAGTTCCATGGCTATTAGTCACACACACAGTGATGCAAAATGAGGGTATGCCAGTACATTTTAATCAATCCCTGCTCAAGAAAACCCCTCATTAGCAAGGAGCTGGGACATCAGGAGTTTGCGGGGGGAAGAAGAGCAATCAGGAAAAGGAGGAGGACTGGGTGAGGAGGACAGGCTCAGTTGCTGGAAGCAGTGAATGTCTTCATTAGCTTTAAGGACTCACCAGCGTTCATGAGCTTGGGCCAGGGGTTTAATCTCATGTAAGCTTACAATAACCATGTGCCTTATGCATTACTTTTATCATTCCTGGTGTGCAGATTAGGAAACCGAGGCATGGAGTGATTACCATTGCCAGCAAGGGCAGAGGGAAAATTCCCAGCCAGGAGTTATCCAAGCCAGGATTCCCAGCTTGGTCCAGGATTCACTGTGTCCTACCAAGGGATTCCATGAAGAGATGAGTAATATTTCCATGAAATACAGTCTGTATTTCTCCTTATGGTTCAGGCGCTCAGGGTGTCCTCCTGCACAAATTCTATTTCCGCTGTTACACACACGACTAGATTGCCTATACAGGGACAATTATCTGCTCCCTCCTTCATCCTTTCTTGTTCCAGAGGCACGATTGATCTTGGGCGCTGATATTCTCCAGGAACATCCCCTGTGACCCTAATCTCAATGGTATTCCATATAGGGTCATGTTGACTGTCATATAATAGACACATTTTTCTTGAACAATTGTCCTATACTTAACTAAGTTAATTGCTTTTGTATATTTTTTGTTTCAATTTAGGGATTGGGTTTTAAAAATATACTTGTATTTTCTTTACACTGAGACAAAGATATGGCATTATTTGAAAAAAAAAAAAGACAGTTTTTGTATACATTCTCTAGGACCCATGCTGTTTAAATTCCCCAGGCTAAGTAGGAATTAGCCTTTGAGGAACATGGATGCAGAGTTTGTTAGGGCCGTCCTCTCTCAATTGTCTATCTGATTGCTTTACTTGTCCTATCATCTAATAATTGCTATAGAAGTCACTAAAGGATTTGAAGAAGGAATGTGAGGTGAAGTTCCCTTACCCAATATATACACATCACAGGTCATGGAACAGTTTTGAACATCTTATATAGAATTTGAAAATACTCCTCAGGCACGTGGAGAAACTCTTGGGAACCACGAGACCTGAAACTTTGACCTTCAGATCCTGTTGCTTTAATCTCAGCCTTTGCATTATTCAGATTTCCTGTTGCTAGGACAGAATTTCTTACAATCGTAATTTAAAGGAGGAGAAGCTTACTTGGGTTCATAGTTGCAGAGGCTTCAGTCCATGGTCAGCTGATTACAAGGCAGAAGTGTCATGGTGAAAGGCAAGACAGAGGGCAGATGCTTAATTCATGGCATCGTAGAAACAAACATTAAGGGAAGAGTCAGAGAAGAAGAGGCCAGAGACAAGATATGGTTCCTCAAGTGCAGGTATGAGTCACCTCCATGACTCACTTCCTCTCACTAGGCGCTTCCTCCTGGTAGTTCATTCAGTCCATGAAGTCATCAGTGGACTAACCCACTGATGGAATTTGTACCTGCACAATCCACTCACTTCTCTAGGAGTCTCTGAATCCAATCAAGTTGATAATTAAGAACAATTTGACCACTAATCACATCTCCTTAAACTATACTTAATGTCCAAGTAAATTCAACAATAAGGCCATAATTCTGCCTAGCATGACACAATAATCCCACATACAACCAAAAATGCATAAATAGTTTCTTCAGAGTCTCAACAATGCAGCATTGCTCTAGAGTCCAAGTCCAAAACCTCTCCCGAGACTCAAGGTAAACTCTTGATGTGAATCCCAAGAAAGCTAAAAAAAAAAAAAAATCAAATTACATATTCCCCAGATACAATGGCACAGGATAAACAGTACTTTCACCCAAGATTCACGGCCATGAACTGGAAGGGCCCACTTCACTGTCACTATACGTCACTTCCCATTCAACTGCAACACAGACTCAAAGCCCCCCAGGAGGGACCATTCTCAGTAACACCAGCTTCCAAGAAGGGCATGGCTTGGCCTGGGGACAGGCTTTTAAAGCCTGTCATTCATAGTCTGACAGGATACAGCCTAGTTTTCAAATCAAGAAGTTTACCAGCTTTCAACGGAACCTAGTAAAGCATATATCAAAAATCCTAGTGTAGGAAGAAGTTTCAGGGAGGCAGCCTGCAAAGGAAACATACAAAATAATTAAATACAAAGTAGATAAAGAAAATAATATGAGTTCTTCTTCATTATCTGGTTCATTGCACTTTTTAGTGCTTATTAAAATCGTTGTTAAATGATTTAATTTTGTTTGGAAAAAGGTGGACAAAAAGGGAATGAGCGATTAAGGAGATAAACCGCTGAGGTTTCCATTTTGGAACTGGTTGCAGTGCTAGGCTACGATGAGAAAATTAATTTGTAGATCTCTCTGGAGGAGCAGTCAACACCGGGCACCACAACACATGCTATTTGCCTTATTTTTTGCTTAATTGGCATGGCCTTCTCGGGGGAGAGCTCAAGCTAAGCCAAGTAAGAGGATAAATCACCTTTAGTGTGGCCCCTTCTGGGTCATGGATAATTTTTCTGACAGCCATGTCAGATCAGGATGCTAATGTATGGGCCAACTCCTCTGTATGCCGGCATTGAGAGT
>RJWT010045973.1:0-11535 GCA_004365215.1 Cuniculus paca | reverse complement strand
CAAAGATTCATAAACATTGAAACAGAAACTGATATACCAATAAGACAAGTATATAGAACTCCAACTGAGAATAACCAAAAATAAATAACTCCAAAAGGCATAATTATTAGCCATGCAAAAATTCAACATAAGAACAGAATACTGAAAGCTATTACAGAAAAGAACCAAATCCCCTATAAATGAAAGCCCTTCAAAATCCCAGCAGATTTCCTGACAGTGAAGTTAAGAAGAGGATGGAGTGAAGTATTTCCAGTATTACAGAAAAACAACTTCCAACCCAGACTGTTGCACCCTGAAACACTATCCTTCAAAATCAGTGGTGGAATAAGAGACTTCTACGTGAAAGAGCAGCTTTAGAAACTAACCATCGCCAAAACAACACCGCAGAGAATACGGAAAGATGCTCTCAATAGACCTGAAAACAGCTAGAATGCCCAAAACATTAACACAAGAGCATCAAGCAGCTGAAACAAGTAGAGATCAAAGGTAAAGTAAGCACCACAGAAAAATTACATGACTAAAACAGGGCAGCATATATCAGTTACAACCATTAATATAAAAGATGTTAATTCACCGACCAAAAGAAACACACCTGAAGAATGGATCAATAAACGCAAACCAAATATAGGCGGTCTTTGAGAAATCCACCAAACCTCCAAAATAATACATAGATTGCAATTCAGTGGATGGAAAACATTACTGCACGGTAGAGGAACGTAACAATTAATGCAGCGGTAGCTATTCTGATCATAGACGAAGTGAACTTCAACAATGTATGGTCAAAAGATTTAAAACGATCACTGCACAGTATTTCAGGGAAACCTCAAAGAGATAGAAATGACCATCGATGTGTACAAACCAAATAGCGAGTACCAAACTATACATAATCATTATTAATTGAAACGAAAAATCTAATGAGCAACAAAACAATCATAACAGGAAACTTATCACCCCGTCACTCAAAGAGACCCATCTCCTAGAATGGAAATCAGAAAGGAAATAACAGAATTACACAAATCTGTGAACAAATGGACTTTCATATGTCTGCAGAGATAGTCACCCAACAACATCAGAGTATACATTCTTCTCGGCTGCACAAGGTACATTCTCTAGAATAGATTATATATTGGCCCATAGGACATGCTGAAGTAAATGAAAAGGAATAGAAATTATCCCATGCATACTATCTGAACACAGTGCAACCTACCTAGAACTCCATGACAAAAGTAATTGCAGCTATTCCACAAAAACTGAAAAATTAAATACCACTCTCCTCAGCAACCAGTGTGTGACAGAGGAAATTAGAAATTATCTAAAGCCAAATGAAAACACAAATACAAGCTGCCAGAATCTGTGGGATGCTATGTAAGCAGTCTCTGGAGGGAAATTTATTGTGTTGCATTCCCACTTCCAGAAAATGGAATGAATGCAAATGAGCAATCTGATGTTAAACCTGAAACTTCTAGCAAAAGAAGAACAAGCCCAACCCAAAAGCAAAAGCAAGGAGGAAATTGTAAAGATCACAGCAGAAACTGATGTGATTCAGTCTTAAAAATCTTAAAATGAATCAATGAGTCAATGATTTTGTTCTTTGAAAGAATAAATAAAATTGATAGGCCGCTGGGCAATCTTATTAGAAACAGGAAAGAGAAAGTTCAAATCCATGCAATAAGGAAAGAAAAGAGTGAAGTCTAGACAGACCCTGTGGAAATACAGATCATCAATACCTATTTTGAAAATCTTTACTCTCATAAGTTCGAGAACACTGAAGAAATGGACAGATTTCTAGAAACACATCAACTACCAAAACGGGACAAAGAAGATGCAAAGCTACTGAAACATCCAATTTTAGTTAACACAATCAAAATAATATTTAGAACCTAACCAACTAAGCAAATTCCAGGTCCTGATGGATTCACAGCTAAGTGCCAAAAGAAATTCAATGCAGACTTAATGCCAACACTCCTCAAACTCTTCAATGAAATCGAAAGGGATGGAAGTCTCCCTTAATCATTCCTGGAAGCAAGTATGACCCTAATACCAAAACCAGAAAAACACCCAACCAAGAAAGAGAACTACTGCCCAATCATCCTAATGAACATAGATGCAAAAATCCTCAATAAAATGCTGGAAAACATAATGCATCCAGGAATCAAGAAGATTACCCACTGTGAACCAGTGGGATTCATGCCATGTATGCAAGACTGGTTCCACATATGCCAATCAGTAAACATAATCCGAAATATCAACAGAGCCAAACAAAAGAACCACATGGTCATTTCAATAGATGCAGAAATATCATTCTATTCAGTACAACACTCTTTCCGAATAAGAACACTACAGAATATTGTAATACATGGTCTTTACCACAATCTGATAAAAGCCATCTATGACAAACCAACAGCCAGTATCACATTACATGGCCAAAAACTGACAGCATTCCCTCTAAAATCAGGAGCAAGACAAGGATGTCCTCGTTCACTGCTCCTATTAAATATGGTACCTTAAACAACCACAGCAATTAGCCAAGAGACAGAAATAAAACGAATAAGAATAGGAAAGGATGAAGTTAAGTTATCACTATATGCAGATGAATTGATACTCTCAAGAGAAGCCCCACAAAACACCAGAGAAAAATATCTGGACATCATAACCGAATTCAGTACTTCGCCTGGATACAAAGACAATCCTCAGAAATTAGTTGCATTCCTGAACACAAACAAGTGCACTGAGAGAGAAATAACACAAATCACGCCCTTTGCAATAATATCCAAAAAATGAAACACGTGGGAATCAACCTAACAAAGGAAGAAAATGATCAATTAAATGAACACAACAGCCCTCTGAAAGAGGAAATCACAGAGGATCCCAGAAAATGGGAAGACATTCCTTGCTCAATGAAAGGAAGAACAAGCCCTGTGAACATGGCCATTCTCGAAAATTGTTATACAGATTTAATGCAATTCCCATCCGAATTCCATTAGCTTAGCTCACAGATCTAGGGAACTCATTCCTAAAACTCATCTGAAACCACAAAATCCTAGACTAGCAAAAGCACTTCTGAGTACCAAGGGCAGCACAGGACGCATCACAATCCCATACTGGAAAATATACTACAATGCTAGTCTAATCAATCAGCATCATACTGGAATGAAAAGAGACCTCATTATCAATGGCACAGATGAGAAGATATCACCCCAAGTATAAAAACACTTAGCCACCGTATCATTGCCAAAGGGGCCAAACATTTTTGCAGGAAGAAAGATGGTTTCTTGAATGAACAGTGCATGGAAAACTGGATTTCCATATACTAAAAAATAAACTAGGCCCAAGCTAACATCATACACTAAACTAAAGACAAAATGGATCAAAGATCTAAACATTCAAATGGAAACACGACACCCGCTGGAAAACAAAGCAGGTAGAATTCTTGAAAACATAGGGGTAGTTGGAGAATTCATGGACAAGAGTCAAAGTGGTCAGGAAACTCTTTGCAAAATCAACAATTGGGATCTTGTGTGGTTAAAAAACTTTTGCATGTCAAAAGAAATCTCCAACAGATTGAAAGGAAAACTAAAGAATTCTGAAATATGTTTTCATCAGCTGCGCTTCAGACAAAGGTCTTCCATCTATAATATGTAAAGAGTTAAGAAATATCATGCCCTCATAATTCAAAGGCCCAATCTAGAAATGGACATCTGAGATGAAAACACACTTCTCATCTGAACAAATACAAATGCAAATTGCTATAGGAAGAAATGTTCAGTATCATTGGGCATAAGAGAAATGCAAATAACAACCACTCTGAGATTTCATCTCACTCCAGATAGAATGGTCATGATCAAGAAACACACCAAGTATAATTGCTAGAGAGGTTGTGGGGGAAAACGCAACACTTCTGGCCTGTTGCAGTGAGTGAAGACTGGTGCAATCACAGTTGAGGTCAGTCTGTTGGTTTCTGAAACAGCTGGGACAGGAAGGCCCATTTGTCACAGCTCTTAGATTTCTGGGCATATTTCCAGAAGAAGTGAAATCCTCAACACAGTGATATACGTGCACCCATGTTTATAGCAACACAATTTGTAATAGCTAATCCTGGAGACTACCCTAATGCCCAGCAATTGAGGAATGCATAAAGAAGAAGTGGTACTTTTATAGAAAGGATTACTAATCAGCTATAATAAATGATCACCTTGAGGCTTTTATAGGTAAATGATTGCGACTTGAGAAAATACTCATAAGTGAAATAAACCAAGCACACATGGGTAAACACTGCATTGTTTCCCTTGTGTAAGAAACTGAAAGACTCAATAAGATACAAAATTCCCAATATATACGGGAAAAGGTTTTCAAGTCCAATGGTGCTTTTATTCTTTGACTTGATTGGCTTATGTCACTTTCATCCTATTTGAAGGCAATATGTTAGAAGATAGGAAGAGTTCTTCTGAAAAATGAGACACTACAGTAGCCTTTGCTGGATTCTTGTTCAACTTGAAGGCTTCTAATGCTCTTTTACTTTATCTTGTTTCATATTGCCTTGTTTGCTCGTGTTTATTGTCTGTAAAAGTATGAAAAACCTTTTTGAAGTAAGCAAGAGACACTAGGCTAATCATTGTTAATCTCCTGTGTTTATGATTTGAAAACCTATAAAACTTACAGCGTTCTGTTTGGAAATGCTATGTTATCTTTCACACTATTTTCTTTTCTTTTATTTTCTTTCCTTTTCTTTTCTTTTTTTTCTTTTGTTTTCTTTTCTTTGCTTTGCTTTGCTTCTTTTTGAGTTTTTTTTTAAATAAAAATATAAAAAACATAGAATTGTGGCATACATAATGCCAAGCAGCCTCAAACTCTTTAATAAATCAGAAAGATGTGTAACACTCTTAGAAACATTATTCCTGGAAGGAAGTTTTACCCTATTGTTGAAAGCAGAGAAAGATTCTACCAAAAGATGCATCTCCAAGCAAATCTCCCAAATGCACAGCCATGCAAAATTCCACAATAAAATATGGGCAAATAGAATGCACCAACCCATCAGGAAGATTAAGCCCAACAAACAAAAGGGATATATTCGAGGTATTCAAGGAGAAGTTAACATATGCAAATCAATAAATGCTACGCGCCACATCCATAGAGACAGTGATAACAAACTCAGTGTCATTTCAAACAATGAACAAAATCCTTAGATACAGTCCTTACGTCAAAATGATTCAAGCCACCAATGAAGAGCTAACTGCCAATATCATGTTAAATGGTGAAAACCTGAAAGCTTTTACTCGAAAGTCAGGAAGAAGACAAAGATGTCCATGATCAAAATCTTATTCAAAATAGTGTGGAAACATTAGGCAGAGAAATGTAACAAGAGCCAGAAATAAAAGATGAGGGACAGGAAAGAATGAAATTAACATGACTATTGGCAGATGACATATTACCCTACATAGAAGACCAGCAAAACTCAAACAATGATTGTGTATGTCCAACAAATTCAGCAAAGTTTTGGTGCATTAAGTCAATACTCAGAAATCAATAGTGTTCCTGTACACAAACAACAATCTTCCTGAGAGTGAAATAAGTGATGCCACACCTTTACCTGCAGATCCTAAAAAAGAAAGACGTAGTATTCAACCTACCAAAGAAAGCAAATGATCTATTCAGTGACTAGTACAGTATTTTTAATAAAAGAATTTGAGGAGGATCTTAAAAATCGGGAACACATTCTGTGCTCATGGAGAGGAAGCATAATCGTTGGGAAAATGGTACCTCTCTGCAAGATTTTAAAAGAGATTTGATGCACCACCAATCAAAACAGCATTAGCACACCTGACGGATCTAGAGAAATCGTCCTTAAAATTCATCCAAAACTGGAAGAAAAATAGCCTCTTTAATAGATGGTGCTGCCCAAACAGACTTTCCATATTCCAACTGCTAAAATTACACCCAAGCCTATCACCATGCACTAAAGTAAAGTCAAAAGGGATCAAAGCTCTACATTGTAAGCCAGAAACACTAAAATTCCTGAGAAACAAAGGAGGGAGATATCTTGAGAATGGAGTTGTAAGCGGAGAATTCATAAACAAAAGTCAAACTGTAGGGAGAACATGTCCCAGAATGAACAACATTGATGTTGTCTATTCAGCCAAATGCTTTTTCATATCAAGAGAAATCTCCAACAGAGTGAAAAGAAAACCCACATGTTGAGCAAAAAGCTTATAGATGCTCCTTCACTGAAAGGTTTTCTATCGCGAACATATAAAGAATTTAAAGAATTTCCTGATTTGAAATTGAAAAACCAAGCTGAATCATTGGCATGTGAGAGGAAAACAGCCTTCTCAGCTGGGGAAATAGCAATGCCAAATGAATACATGTAAAAATATTCAGCATGATTGGTCGATCGAGAAAATCCAATTAAAAAAACAGTGAGAGTGCTTCTTACTCCCCAAAGGATGGCCAGGATCAGGAAATCCAACAAAAATGCAGGAGAGGATTGTTTGGAAAAGGAACACTTCTCCACTCTTCTTTTGTGAGTAGACTGGTGCAGACACTGTGCAAATCCATCTGCAGTTTCCTCAAAGCTAGGATAGGAAGTCTCATTAGACCCAGCTATTTCACTTCTACGCATATTCCCAGAAGAATTGAAATCATCAGAGCGCAGTTACTTCTGTGCACCCATGTTTATTGCAGCACAATTTGTAATAGCCAAATCTTGGAGCTAGTACAAGTGCCCATCAATGGAGGACATAATCAAAAAGTGTTGGTCCTTGTACACAATGGTGTACTAGTCAGCTCTAAAGAATGATCACATTGAGGCTTTTATGGGTAATGGCTGTAACTTGAAACCTTAATGAGAAATGCAATAAACCAAACTCACCTGTTTACCCACCAGGTCTTCTCCCCCGTGAAAGTAAATGAAAGACTCCATAAGATACAAAACTCCTGATTAATGTGGGGTACAGGCTCTGAACTCCAATGCACTTTTATTCTTTCACTTGATTGCTTTAAGTACTGTTTTCTACTACATGATTTCAATGTGTGAGAAGTAAGAAAAGCTTTCTTGAGCAGAAAAATGCACAATGAGATAGCCATTATGGTTGTCTTTTTTCTGATGTGAAGTCCTGTAATGCTTTCCCTATTGTGTTTTGTCTGTTTTCATTATGTTTTGCTTGGCTTGAAGTTACTGTGTGTGTACGTGTCAACTACCATTTATAGAAAACAAGGGGCAGTAATGTGGCCAGTGTTAATCACCTAATAGAACGTTTGAAAAACCTGTATTGCTTACACACTTGTGTTCTAAATATTCTTGTGGTGTTTCACTCTGTTCTGTTTTGCACAGTTTTACTTTCTATAACTTAAAGAAAATAAAACAAACCAACCTCAGCATTTCGTCAATATTTGACAGAAATAAACAAAAGGGTGGAAATAAAAGAGAGAAAGAATTCAAAACAAATTCTATAAATTTGATCGCAGAATGCCCAATAATTACATGGTAGGTTCAGTAATAAGGATATTTGTCATTGCAGTCAAATACACAGAGAATGTCATCCTCAAACAGGGTTCAAGTCCATAAGTCATTCACACAGACTCTCCCATGAGAAAAATATCTCATCTTGCTTGCAGTGAAAGCTTCTGGAGAGCGATAAGAAAATTTCAGTGAAAACATTTTGTAAGGACATCTTAGGTGTGGACTAGTTACTGTAGATTCAATGAACTCATTTCGCTCAGTGATGAGTAGTTCCCCAGATGCGATTCTGCATGGTTTTGACAGGTTCTTCACATTGTGTGAGTCACGCTGCCTCACTGAGGCAAATCATATGCCGAAAACACCCAGGCACGTGCCTTAAAACTCAGCCAGTAGGCAGACAGCACACTTAACGTGAGTTCAGTTGGCAAACAAGGATCTCATAAGTTTGGGAGACTAGATGCAGCACCATAAATTAGATCATTTCAAGCATGGAATGGCCTGCCATTTTTGCTCATAGATTATCAGACAACTTTATAGAGGAAGCACTTTTGGAAGTGTAACTTCTGAATGGTACATGAATGTCTCTCTAACTTTTGGGAATAACTCAACAGCTATAGACCATTTTCACACACACATATGTGAGCTAATGACACTTGGATCAATGTGGGGTATCATGTTTGCAATTCATTTTACTTCAGACAAGTCCTAAAATCACAGACAACGATATGCACAAGAGGAAGCTCTCCTCCATTTATTAACAGTAATTGCCCCATGTGTCTGGGTGTTCTGATATCACAGTGGTCCCTGCTTGAACTGTTTCTATAGTTACTTGTATGATTATTCAGTGTGTTGTGAGCAAAACCCAAAGGATCCCTAATGATAGATATTGCACAGACGTGTAAGACACATAAACAGAACCGATGAGAATTTTAAGATTATCTCTGAAGAAGCGTAGCTGATGTGCCCATAATAAAAGAAGGACCTGCATGATGGGCAGAAAAAGACTGTTAACTCTTCTCTTTTTTTTATTTTCTTATCATATTTTGCGAAAATCAGACCTCATCATTTCTAATTTTGGTTAATTTTTTTCTCCTATTCTTTCATGTTCCCTCTGAGACCATGTAAATCTCACCAGCTATGAAAAATAACTGCTTTTGCAAACACTAAAGTAACACTAAGGATAAAGCTGCCAGATACTCAGAATATTTTTTACATATTGGATAAGGTGTCTTCTCTGTTGACTGTTTTTACTCTAACATGCTTGTGACACTAAACCATTCCTCAGAGTTCTAACTCATGCAGCCATCATCGGTGTTGGTGCACGTGAGTATACATGGCTGTGCGGTTGTCATGAAAGGAGGTAGCATTTTTGTAGCAGTACCCATTACTGGTAAGTTTTCTCAGAGATTTGAGACTTTAAATCTTTTTAGAAGTTAAAGATTTGGAGTCTAGGCTTGATGGTAAAGTCAAGCCAAGTTTTCTTCAGCATAAATCCTGGGTTGAGAACATAATTCCAGTAGTTGAGATATGATGATGAATGGAAAACCAAATGTGGTTCTTCAACAAGAAGTGAAAATTACATGTTGAGTGTGCGGACTGACCTTAAGGAAAATACCCGGCATGTACATACTAATAAAATTTCTGCTGCTTTAGGCATCTCAGCAAACAAAATAGCAAGCATGTACTAGAATATGTGATTCTCTTCTCCAGCTTCGTGCATTTAAATATAATTCCTGTTATCTTTTCACTGAATATTTTCACTGTATCAGTGATACAGGGTATTAATGTGTGAGCGGAATCTACCATTGAAGAAAGCTTAACAGTGTGCCATTTTGGAGGAACCCGTCCCTTGCTATACATGGCTTATGGATCATAAAATGTATGTTGTCCTTCCTATCTTCCCAAAAAAGAGTAAGAATAGACGTATGCAAAGGTGCGTTTGCTGCCTCTTGGAAAAAATATCCTTGGAATATCTTGCTGAATGCATCTTTTCATCACACCCTAGAAAAAATGCGCTTTACGTACCACTTAATGGTTCTTAATACCAAAATTGGATGTCAGGAATTTCAAGATGCAGAAAATTGGCTTTTCAATCAGGGCACAAGGGCTGATTCTGATACATTGAATCTCATCATCTTTGAGATAACTGATTTGTACACAAGTCTCTCTGTATTGCATTTTGAATGCCAAGAACTTCTTCCTGCACTTGAAGAGAGTGGCGTGAACCTTTGAATTTTGAGACATTAATTTTCATTTTGAGTGCTGTGTTTGAATGGCAGATGTGATTTAATACAGCAACACAATACACACAAACATAAGCACATACATACACAAGCACGCGAGTTATTGCATGTACAGAAAACCAATTAAGTCAACAAAGCTAAAATATATTGACACGATCTTATCCCATGCAAGCGCAAGTAGGATTCCATGATTTAAATGTCTCGCAATAAACGGAATGAGGAGAGTTGTGTAAAGTTGCCCATCCAGAAAGAAAAATTTCTACTTTTTCTTTTTTACCCTTAGAAATATTGTTGTGTGTACCTCAAACTTATCAGGAAGGTTCTGAGACCACAGAGCTCAACCCACAGCCATGGATTGTATTGTGGAATTCCATAGATCATGTAAATATTACTAGTGACCTGGGCCAAACAATCACCTCTGTAATTCCTTGCCATATACTGCAAGCAGGCATTGCAAAGTACTAGTGATGGTGGGTGACTCTAAATAGGAAGAGTTCAGTCTACTTATTCACGTACAGTTGTGTATATCAACAGATGAGGTGAAATACTCCCAGTGTTCGGGTTGAAATTTGCCATAACTCTATTTAGCATTGAACAACAAGAGGGAAATCCTGGGGTCAAAATTATTAGTGTTCTACCACGATAAGCAAGGCCAACAAGTCACATCAAAGAAAAGCTCTTACCTGTAAACAAGAATGGCTTTATACGAGAAGCACTGCGATGGGGATGTAATGTCAGTTTTCTCATGACTGAGATGCAACAGGGCGCATCCAAGGGAAGGAAAGAAAGGATTAGTAGCAGCACAGTTCTTTAAAGTTTCATTTCAAAGTTGGCTGGCTGAAAGTCATGCTGGGCTGGTAGATTCACAATACTGCGGACATGGATTTCATGTCAAATAGGAAAGAGCATTCCACTGAAGTGACAAAGGTGAAATAGTAGCCTGTTGATTCACTTCATATTTCCAGAATATCTGCTCTTTGTATTGTGCCACGCCCACCTACTATGTGTACCCCATTAGAGTGTAGCAATGCAATTCTCACAATTAGTCTCTTCTCGATTATTGACTTTCTTCCTTTCCAGGTCGTCAGTTGCTTAAATTGAGTTTCATTAATAATTTCTTTCTTTTTCATTCACTTCGCCGGTTACCTCATGAACTCATTCGAATGTTGGTGCAAGAAGTTTTCCAAGGTGTAGCC
Source organism: Cuniculus paca (assembly GCA_004365215.1). Taxonomy (NCBI): domain Eukaryota; kingdom Metazoa; phylum Chordata; class Mammalia; order Rodentia; family Cuniculidae; genus Cuniculus; species Cuniculus paca. Next base: position 640 of record RJWT010045973.1, on the reverse strand, counting down.
ACTGCAAGCAATTTGGGAAAGCAGGCCAACATGGCTTTGAAACTAATTCTTGGTAATTCTTGTGTTCTGAAGATATCAACCCCATCCCTAAACAGTAGCATAGTAACCAAGAAAAAGAAATAGGATGTACAGATTTTGGAGTTGACTATATGTTTGTCCTGTGGAAACAATGCAAAAATTTACCTCTCTAGGACCTTCTTCCATTCCCATGCACGGAAAAGAGTCCCATTGAGGATAAAGGAAAATGTGCCACACACTAAAGGTGCTTTATTGATTGTTCATATGCACAACAAGAAAACTATATGAAACAGAGACACACAATGGGAAGATCCTCTCTGGGATAATCTAAATAATTGGAGGGAGCCCTTGCACAAAACACCATGGGATGTAATGCGAAAAGACATCTTCTCCCAGGCATGACAAAAAAGTTTTGCCAACCTCATGATTAACCCACATTAGTTGTGAAACACAAAATTTTGCTTTGTCCTCAGTTCTGCAAACCTCAATGTTAAAATTTACCAACATGTCTCATCCCACCAAATGTGGCCAGATATGTGCAATCAGGCCATTTTCTCAGTATAATTAATTAAATTGGGCCATTGTTTTCCTCTGTTTAAAAGGAAAGTGTGGTTTGCTAAAT
>RJWT010045972.1:0-11536 GCA_004365215.1 Cuniculus paca | reverse complement strand
TGAAATGCATTTCCCTTCTTTTATTACTAATTTTCTTGATTTATGAAGTTGATTTTGATCTGTGGCTTTTTCTTCTTTCCCTTTAGTTAAGTATTTTAAGCAAAATTCTTCATTGGGTAAAATTTGTGTTTTTGAAGCAATTGATAGTTCTGTTATCCAGCCCAGTATAATTTTGGCATGTGAACTTTTTTCAGATGATTTGAATAAAATTTAGTGCAAAAGAGTAGGCTAAAGTAGAACCAATCAAAAATCTTTTAAAAATACACTTTTTGCTTTTTATGCTTTACTCTATATACACTTTGGGAATTAGTATTTTAAAATTCTTTTAAAACAAGCTTGCACCCATTATAATGTGTTCATTGTGTGCAAGGGCTGATAATGCTAATGTATAGGTGAGAGAGAGTTCATGGTCCATGATAAAGATAGAAGTTCATATAGTATTAATTCCTAAGTGTCACTTTAAACTTGGCTAATGTGGAGAATGTCTGTGTATATTAGTATGTGTTGTAAACAAACATTTGAAAATAATTTATTTCCTTAAGACTTTGAATTAAAAATTAACCCTGAAAAAAAGATCATGAATGTTTCTGTTAAAGTGACCCCTCGCCATTCAGTAGTAGCAAAGACAAAAACTTAAAAAATCAATTGACCTGCTAGTTTGCAGATTATGAGAGTCTGGATGAATTTTTTTTTAACTTGAGAGAACTTAATCTCACTTCAAAATTGAGCTTTTTATAATGTGAGATTTTTAAGGCTTCTTAAAAATGTACAGATTTGGGGGAAAATGCCATAAAATATGTCTGAACCATGTGCTTGGTAAAATGCATTTCAAGCTGGTGTTGAGAAAATAACCGATATCCATGGCTGGAATTTAGTTGATAAAAACCAATATCTGATTGTTAAAATGTTGAAAAATTTCCTTACCAGTTGATAAACTAAATAGAAAAGGTTCAGTTGTCCATTACAAGAATTGCTAGTTTATTGTCAAGTGTGAATTACAATGCATGGCAATTACTACATCTAAATAGTTTAGCTTTTACTTTGCTTTTATTATTAATGTGCTGTTTTATAATTAGTTCTTTTGGTTTATTTTTCTGTATAATTGTTCTGTGCATAGTCATAATGTGGAGTTTGGTATTGATAAATTTAATAATTTTATAATAAAATATTAAATAGAATATCAAGAATGGAGAGATGACAACATTTTAATACATTTCTTAACATTCCTTTTAAACATAAATATGAATCTTCTGAATCTGCAGGAGAACAGAGAAGAAATGCTATTAATAATGAACTGCAGCTTGGAACATCTTCTGATACTGTGCAACAGTGAATACAAAATAAAACATATAATTTGTATTTATGGAGTGGAAAACAGCTTGATTATTTCAAGAAAAAATATGACTGCCTTATTATTGCTAGTGCCATATTGTCAGGTGCGAATGGTGCTAAAAAGTTGTGTCGTTAAAATTTGAAAGTGCTAAACCATTACATATTTAATCATGTAGCTGTTATGTTTTGTGAAACTTTATAGACGAAGCAAGGAAAAACATGTTGTGATCAATGAAGAAAAAAATCTAAATGAGTCAGTTTCACTTAATGAAGTACTTAAAATTTAAAAATCACAGTTTCATCACTGTTAATAAAACAAAAACATTTAGACTGTACCTTGAGAATTTTTAACAGTAGTGACTTTAGTTGCAAATAATTGGATATTTTTCAGCTGAAATTCTTAGGGCAAAAAGCATATTAATCTGTATGACAATTGAAACTTACAGTAAAATTAGGAAAGAGCATTTTGCTAAACTTATAAAATCAGTACAATTTTAATTATTATTGCTATCACTTTATTTCATGAGTTTTAATCTTGTAAAATGTAAGATTTTGATGATACAATTTTTTTATTAGAAGGAAAAACATCTGAAATACTATATCAGACTGCACTGTTTGGGGACAAAGTGGCTTATTGAGAAATACTCACATTAAAACCTCATTGGACTTTGAATTGACCACCTGTGTAATGCTTGAATGACAATCTAGTTTCAACCAAAATTTTAGAAAAATGTACATTATGTGATTGTGTGAGTCATCATATTTCAGTTATCCATGGGTCTTATGAAAAGATATACAGATCAATTAAATCTCTTAAATCTTTTTCTAAAAAGACTATTTGTTGGCACATATAATACTATCAGAGAGAATTATAATGTATCTGAAGAGCTGGATATTGAAATAATTAAAATAGGTAGTTTTTAGACCTCAGTGGATATCCTTAAGTGATAGAACTTCAAAAATACAGTTTGAATATTATATTAAACTTGTGTTTATTTAAATTGAAATTAAAAAATGGAAATAGTTCAACATTTAGCAAATGAGTATTTTCAAGTGATTTGTATACACTATTCCATCAGAGATGTCAGTATTTTAGCTTTATAAATTTCAGTTATTAAAATGGTTTGAAAAATATTAAATGTAATACAAATACAAAACTAAAACTTTTTAAAAGTAGAAGCTGCTATAAAAATGAAGACAATGTTAACACCATTTGAAGCAAGCAAAAATTAATAAAATTAAGCTAACCAACATTCCAGTAAGTTTTGTGACTTAGAAATATTTGCCATCTAAAATTTTCAGAAGGTATATATGAGCTCCACAAATTTTGAATTACTACTCAGGAGAAGCCAGGATAAGAATTACTGAACATTATCCTCGATGTGAAGCAAAGTTACTGGTTATTTGAGATACATCACTTGCTCATTATCAGTTTATTGGGGAAGCTTTTGAAAAAGTTCATTGTGGTTCCCTTTGTCCATTGTTGGCTCCAAATGCTGTATCATATAGCTAGTAATAGGTATACGAAATAAACGTGTATAGTAATACTTTTAAAATGCTTTAGAAATTGTTTTCATATGATTGGTGCTAAAGTTTGTATCACTTGATAAGCATTTAAATGTCCTTATTTAGAGATTATAAGGGAATAAATATACTTTAAATTTTGGGAGTTAAGATTATTCACAGTGCTTATTATTTAAAATACTTCCACTAATGTTTTCTATTTTGAGTATAGTTTCAGAATTGCATTCCATGTTGTTGCATTTGACATGACGCCAACCATCAGCATATAAAAATTCACAGATTTGAATAGACACTGACCTGTCTTGATGACTAGTACTTAGTGTGTGATTTTTTTTTTCTTTTTAATCTTTTAAAATGATTGAATTTAGTCACATAAGGAGTTCTAGAGCAACTAACTTTTATTGCCATACTTTTCAGGCCTGAAGGTTTTTTACTATTATTATAAATTTAATACTTTTACATTTCTGTTTCTATAACATAACTGGAGAATCCCAATTCATTGGTTTAGAAAACTGCATTAGCTGATTATCCGTTAAACCTTTATTAACTTGCTAGTGAGTAGCAGTTATTAAGTGCTTGCTTTCATTGAAATACATACTTGTTTAAGAAGTGAATATTTTAGATGAACTTCAATGTGGTGTATTTCTGAAAATAAATGTGAAGTATCTTAAGAGATGAAGTATGTTTTTCTTTAATGGCCCAAAGATCATTATTTCTTCATTTTTATTGCTTCATATTCTGTTAAGTGACAAAGAAAAAATACTTACTTTGACTAGTCCTACTTCTCTGGAAATTTTTGGACTGCTGCCTTTGAGTTCGAGGAGGTGTTTTTTCCAGTTTTTTCGGGGAATATGTTCAACTTTGAGTTTTATACACATTAAATATCACTAATAATGGTTTAGGACTTCCCTGTGACATAGTGGTAAGCATCCAAATGTTTTGTGATTTATGATAAGTACAATATGATTTGGGAAAATAATTCTAGTCTCTAAAATATGAGACAACTATTAACAAAACATTTTTGTTTTAGGTTTGGATTTTCTTTCCCTTATTCCAGTTGATCCCCAGGTATGTATCCTGAATTTAAGCAACTAATTTGTATTTGATTGTTGGTTTTGTCATACTAACTAAACATGACCAGTTGCATAAAATCAGGACAGTCAACTCTCAAGTACACTAATAAAAGGGAAGTAGGAAGTGTGTACTATATACATTTTCCACAATTTTACTTGGAGGAATAAAGTTGATGTTTTTTAACTTACAATTTTTTCTTTAATACCTAAATTACTATATTTTATTGAACAGTCAGTTGCTCTTTCTTACAAGCAATTGAGTGATTAGAATGTGTAGAAGCCATGCTTGGTGGTTGAAGAATAAAATTTTATTGTATACATAAAAACATATTTTGTACATAGAAGCATCAGTAGCCAAAGCTCATTAAACAAACTTGACTCACTAGCTTATTTCTCCATTGAGTAACAGTCAGACATTGAGGATATCAAAATTTAACTTGAAAATACTCAGTAAGCTAGGAGTCCATTGTTTAGACTTAGAGCAGAGAAAGGAAAGGTGAAACAGCAAAGGAAAATTTGAGAGCAGGTGTTGTGGCACCTAGGGGTAGAGGAAGAACATAAACTGCTGCTTTCAAGGGCTGCTTAGAGTCAGCTTACTGCAAGTCTAGTATGGGCCTCCTGTTTTCAGTATTCTATTTCATAATACAAATAGCATGGGAAATTTGGACCTAAGGTGATACCCAGACTGAGGAATTTCGTGTCATCCTGAGTTGACCTTGTATCTGTAGATTGTAAAACAAAGATATCTGCTTTCCTGGGAAGTAGACTCTTAGACTTAAAAGATTAACATTTTTATGTGAACAGTTTTGTTAAGAAGTCTTGGAATCTAAGGGTTTTATTTCATAGTTCTAGTTGGCATGCTTAGTGCCAAACTGATTTTTTTTTCTTTCTTTCTCTCTTTCTCTTTTCTTCTTTTCTCTTATTTATTTATTTATTTATTTATTTATTTATTTATTTATTTAGGGGCTATGCTAAGGAGTTAACTCAGGGTCTCTTAACATTGAGCTGGGTGCCCAGCACATTTTAAACATTTTTTTGAGATAAGGTCTCCGTAAGTTGCCCAGGCTGGCCACACTTTTGCTATCTTTCTGCCTCAGTTTCCTGAGTAACTGGAATTATAGGTGTGTGCCACCACATCTGGGGGCTGATTTATTTGCTAAATCAGTAGGAGGATGAAGTTGTACCTTGTGTTTACCACAGAATCTAGGTTTTCCTACTCAACCTCTGTATTGCCACTTATTCCCAGTTGTGCTTCTGTAGCTGTATACATATGGAACGTATGGTTAAAAGTAAAAAAAAAAACTGCAGGACAAGTAGAATTCAAGGCATGGAGTCTACTGACACCAAGACTGTGCTTATACTCCTTACTTTGTAAATGAAGAGGGGTATTTACGTGTTTCACTATGAGGCAGTCAAAAACAGCCTAAAAGTAGCAGGAATCGGATGTGTAAGTTTCTGGGCTTTTCCCCAAATTTTCCCCTCAGTTCTAGTAAAATTGGTTTGTTAGAGAAGTTAGAAATTGATTTGCATTTAGGTAATTTTTAATATCATTTAACTATCTTTAACATGTTCCTGCCAGCTTGAACCAGTGATGGTACAGGCATGACCCTTAGGAACGTGTTAAAGCTTCTTAGAAGCTAAGAACTAACTTTCACCCACTGTTCTCCCTTAAATCTCTGTGCATGTGGCATTTATTTTATTGATGAAATCAAGAGTTAGCCACTAAAACATTAACTTACTCTGTTGAAAGGCAACCTGAATTTTAGTTGGTGTTCTTCCTCTTAGTGGCAGCTTAAATCTGGGACTGTTATTGCCATTTTATTTATGGGCCTTGAAAATTGTGTTGTCTAAACAACTTCAGTTTTAAATTACTTTTTAAAATTTATTCTTTCTAAGGATAAGTGGAATGATCTATAAACGGATAATACTGATCAGATATATTTACTGATCTTTCATACAGTCTCAGGACAAGCATTTCATGCAATATGTTATTAGAAGACATTTATTTTGCTAGTCATTGTAGTTTCTTACGTAGAGTATTCTTTGGTGGTATATAAAATGTGTTTAGTTCTTGTCTCCACTCCTCTTGGTCATTATTAGGATATTATACTCAAGTTTGTATGGAAATCAGCAACTAATATGGTAGTAACATTTGCAGAGGGGTATCAAGCGTCACAAGGAAGATGGGATCTCTTCAAGTATTGTTATGTATATATGTACAAAAGAGTACAGTGCCATCATTTAGCTGGTCATTCTTATTTGTAAGGGGTCTGTTTGATACTAAATTTTGGGAAATTGTTGCATTTTAAATTAGCATTTTTGCATAATACCATGAAAAATAAGTACTTCTTGCCCTTTTATAGTGTAATTTAAACCCTGTCTAAACACACTAAGTAAATTGTTTCTGAGAGTAAGTGTGAATCATGATTGTGGGGCCCATTTTTCATATTAAATGACTTCATTTATTGTTGACCTTACTACTTGTATTATTACTGTGCTAGTCAACAAACATTCACATGTTTTGGGAAAGTAAAAAATATGCTACATTCCATAGAGAATATACAGTAGCTAAATTCATGTCATCTTCCACCCAAAGATGAGAAGGTTTTAAAGTTCAGGAGGATTTAAATATGTAGCTATCATTTGTGCATATCTAACAATTTCTAGTCTCTCTATTTAAAACCAATGTAGCCTCTTCCTCATCGGCATCATTGTTTGTTTCAAGCAGTACTGTCCTCCTATGTTTTTGGATAGTCTCACCTCACCCTTAACAGCAAGCAGTACGTCTGTCACCACCACCAGCCCCCATGAAAGCAGTACTCATGTTAGTTCATCCAGAAGCAGGAGTGAGACAGGGGTCATAACCAGCAGTGGAAGTAGCATTCCTGACATCATCTCATTGGACTAAAGAAGGACGCACTTGATTCTGGGAATCATTCATCAAAACTGCTTTTTCTTGGATATCTGGTCCATGGGAGTGTTGTTTTTTTTTTTTTTTTTTTGCGATTTGATATTTATTGAAACATCAAATGGATTCTTTTGCTTTCTGAGAGATGAACATAGATGACAACTGCAAGAACCAAATGACAGGCAAGGACTTCTTACACATGGTGTATGCTGAGCATCAGATACATTCATCCATAAACAGTGTCTTGAGTGTTGGATTTCAATTTCATATGTTACTGGATGGATTCTACAAATCATTTTAAAATTTTTGTTATATAATAAACAGCAATAAAACTCATGTAAATATTTAAACTTTTCTAATTAAAGATGTAATCACTGATTCTAGAATGACAGCAACTTCTGTTTAACTCGATGTGAAGGAAAAAATACATGGAAAGAAGTCATGTTTGCTGAATGAATCCTTTCCACAGAGATTTGTTCTATTTTATTGTGGTAATGAAGTTGTGATAGTGACCATAGGTTGGGTTCTGCTGCAGTGGAACTACAGTTCCACTTTTCTTCATGATTCCTTCAAAGAAAAATGGGCTCTTTGTGTTGCGCATTTCCTCTTGCTTGTCATTTATACTTTAACACTGTTTGCTAGTGAATGAATAGTGAAGTTGTGAGCTTTGACTGCTCTTTTATTAGTGATGATGTTTAAGAACAAGATTCTGCCCTGACATAATGTTATTTTTTTGGTAACTGTACATTCTCATTCTAGAGTTTTCTGTACATTTGAGGCTTACCTTCTTAGGAAAGAAATGCCTCCAGCCTTAGCGGTAAGGTGCAGTTGGGAAGTTCTTTAGATTTTTCTTCATGAAGTCCAGAAATACTGATAGTTTGAAGGCAGCACCAAACAGATTTATGGATATGGTATTAACAAAATTAACTTCCTAAGAACTTAAATTGCTCATTTACTTTGTAGAATAATAGAGACATCTTTGTTGAAACTTTACACATTTTAGTGGCACTGACAGAAATTGTACTTTAGGTTTCATATATTGATCACCAATGTATTTTCTGTCTCAGCATTGATTTTCAAATTTAAGGAAAAGACAACAGCAAGGCATGAGGTACAACATCAGATTTCTTCTACCTTTTAAAAAAGGAAACCCTTTCTGAAACCACAACATGAAAAACAGTTGAATTGAAGTGAGGAAGGGTTGGAGAGGGACCTGAAGCCCACTCACTTCATATCTTACTCCCCGCTGTGCTGAAACACTCCATTTTAGTGGGTCTGCTGGGTGCAATTTGAAAACCACTTTGCTGATGTGTTTGATTTTAAATTGCTCAGTAAACTGAATTTCACTTGTAGGGAGACATTCTCATCCAGGTTTTGTAGTTTGCTTCATCTGACTTTGTAAATTATTTTGAGTTCTCAATTTTGTACTTTCCTGATGTTTAGGTTTCTCTCCCTGAGCTGTATCTACTTTAAAACAAAATCCTTTTTATGGCTAATGTAGCTGATTTCTCTAGCAGACCTGCCTACATGAGGACTCTACTTCCAGTTTTTTGTTTGTTTGTTTGATTTTTGGTGCCAGGGATTGAACTCATGACTTCGTGCTTGCCAGACAGGTGCTTATGCCACTGAGCTAAATCCCTGGCCTATACTTCCAATTTTAAGAGGGACATATTTCTTCAAAATAGGTACAGCTTCAGGGAGCTGACTTCTCATCTTTACTTGGTTTTCTGTACCTCCTCAAGTTTTGTGGTCTTTGTGCGCTCTGTTTATGATGTTTTAATGTATAGTTTTCCATATTTGTTTGACTCCATCATACCCCTACTTATTACTGTAGTGCCCCTTTAGGAGGTCCACTTATTAAAGATGTAGAAACACAAAACCAACCATGACTCTTGCAGCAGAAGTTGAACCAGTGTCACCAGTTTTAACTTTTTAGCCATTAGATTCAAGTCCAGGTTAGAGTCTTACCCAGAGATAAAATTTCTTTACTATAAAAAAATGTGCTGTAAGTACAAATGCAGCCTGTTAACTTCATAATCAGATAAAAAAAAAAACTTATTTGTGTGGTATAATTTGTTAAATAAAACACATTTCATATCATTTTGTTACACTTTAGATTCTGAGAACCTCCCCCAGTTTAACATTTTATAAAGTAAATGAGAACATTAATAGAAATTATTTACTTGTTTCTTAGAACTGATATCCTGAAACTGAAAGCCTCCCAGGCTTGCTTAGTTGTGATACATTGTCACTATGTTATGTGAATAGTTTTAGTATTCATTTTTGGTGCTGTATACTTTCAAGTTTCATGTAAATGTTTATTTTATCTCAGGCGACTAACACTTAAACTTTTAAGTTTTTATCTTAAAATTGGGGCTTAATTTTTGTAGATGTCTTTGAAGATGTGTACTTTCTCTCCATCCCTTGGCCCTGTGGCAGCATTATGGTTTTTAAGCAAATATTCTTTGTTAATATGGTTGTTATAATTATTATACAAAGATTCTAACTTTTTAGCAGTGTATGTTGCTAGTCCAGATTTCTCCTTACCCAAGTACGATAGAATAAAGGGATCATAGCTGATAGATGTCAGCCAACAAGAAAACAGTTGTTGCTTTTATAGTTATTTAGATAACCTGTATTTTTATATTCATTCATTTAGAACATGAAGGGCTTTTTTTTTTTGGTAACTTCTGGCAGTGTAATTGGTGCTGAACATACCTTCACTCCTAAGGCCTGTTTATACACACTAGCTTTTTGACCCATAAGTGAGCAACTTTAGGATTTAGTTTTCATTTCTGCAAGAAATTGTAAGCACTTGACATCTGCCCTGGGATAATTTTAAAGGTCAAATGAAACAGTTGAGGTGAATCCAGGTTATGTGGCTTTTATCTGATGATGTATTCCAAGGAAGGTAGGAAAATCCGAAGAGTAAGTAAAGGATAGCACCAAAGTGAAATTTAGTTAATGCATAACTCTTGCTATGAAGCAAGTTTCCCTTATGAAAATCTTAAGGAATTTAAAGAAAACTTAAGATGTTGGATTGTAGGTAAAGTGGTGTGGAACTGAAATTATTTTGATTCCGATACGCCCTCAGACCAGTCCTGGACCCTCACTTTAGTAATCCATTATGTCTTTTTCTTCTACCCATGAAGTATTAGTTACATTTGTATTTTAAGTTAGTTTTTACAAAGCATTGATTTAGTTGTCAGGCCTTTTTCTTTAGTCTTCAGTTGGTTAAGGGAAAAAAAAAAATTCTCCTGCAGCTTTTTCTTCCCATTTTTATGTAATATAAGAAATTGTTTCCTGACTATACCCAATTTAAGCTTGAGTCTAATGTTGGATTTTGTGGCATTGGTCCATCTGTTGTGGAAGCTTGAAATCATTTTTATGGGTAATTCGTGGTTCAGCTTGTCACAGCATCTTTTCTGCTACAGTGCTACATGCACTGGTGAAATATGTAGAAAAGAATTTAAGAACTTCTCTGCTTTTTAACAGTCTGACCCTACTAAACAAATAAGTGGTTTGTATCCCTGTCTCCTTTTTTGGTTGGGAACCATACTACAAAAACAAAGACATACAAAAATATTTGCCCCATTCTTTAATGCTTGCCTGGTTGAATATGTTTTTGTTTTTTTCTGTTCATTTCAAGAGGACATGCTCATTGTAGAAATTTGAAGACAATACAGAAAAGTATAGAGAATTTTTATCACCACGTGAAAAGACCCTCACTTTGATATTTTTGCATATTTCTTGCCAGGCTCTCTGAAATTTGTGCATATTTTTTTCACAGATTTATTCATTGTTAGTATAATTTGTACATTGGTTTGACCCTCAGTCTACAGGAATTGTTCAGTGTGGTTAAAAACTGTCAGCCATTACTAGTTACATACTATTTCATTGTGTGAATGTGCAGTGATTCATATAATCTTTCCCATTGGATGTTTTAGATTTTATAATGTTACAATGACTCCATAAGTTACTTTCCTTAGGATGAATTCCTAGAGATATTTCTTTGTAATTCTTGACTCATATCAATTTTCAAAGTAGTTATGGTCATTTATTCCCCATCAAATGGTATAAGGAAGGGCTGTTTTTCTAGAACACATAACATTTATTTTTATGTAGGCAACTACACTAAGATCTTCTGCCCCTATGATACTGGTCAGTTGGGCTGAGGAGATAATTAGCAGATAGCTTCCTAGGCTTTCTCAGATTTAAATAATTACTATTTTTCTCATTATCTGTAGGAGATGGGTTCTAGGACTGGCTCCTCCAATATCAAAATCCACAGGTGTTCAAGTCTTTTTTTTGTAGTATTTGCGTATTGCCTACACAATCCACCCATATATTTTAAATCATTTCTAGATTATTTATAATACCTAATACAGTGTAAACATTTGTAAATAGTTGTTATATTGTTTAATGAATATTGACAAGAAGAAAAAGTCTACATACTCAATACAGATGCAGTTTTTTCCTGAATATTTTCAGTCTGAAGTTCGTTAACTCTACAGATGCAGAACCCCGGCTATGGAGGGTTGACTGTATTTACTGACAAGCTCCAGAAGTATGTGCATGTGGATAGCCAACTGATGTTACTTACACTGTGAAGTAGATACTCCTTCTCAGATTACATTTTGGGGTTTTTGACTTTCTTTTTAACCATTTGTGCCTAGGGCCAGCCCTTTAGTAGCCAGCT
>RJWT010045971.1:0-11535 GCA_004365215.1 Cuniculus paca | reverse complement strand
TTAGGTCTTTCACACCGCAAGGCCTGCGCTGTCATTATCCATCTAGTAACCAGTGGTCTATACAACCTGGTGATGTGTTTGATACAAGGTTCATAGGGAATGGGCTTTCCATTTAGGGGCGAGATCCAAGGTTGGGAGCTACTGTGCTTGGCTCATACTAGAAATTAGCCTCAGGTGCTGCCATCAGGCCTCCAAGGTACATATGGGCATCATGGATGGTCTGTGTGCCATGCCCACCCTGTCCTGTAACTAACAGGGGGTTTTCTTGAACTTTGAAAGATGTCATACATCACAAGTTAATAATGCGTGGACTAGATTCTGCCACTGAGTAGCTGCATGAGCATGGAACAAGAAGTTACTCCACTTTCTCTGAGCCTCAGGCCTCTCATATGGAAAATGGGATGTGATAATAGTAGCTAATTCATTGGTTTGGTTTTTTAAAATTTTTTTTTATTTTAAAGAAAATAAAACAATACAAAAGAAATCAGAACAGAACAACGCAAGCAACACAGGACTTCACAACAAGACAACAGGAAATCAACAGTGGCTACCATAATGTCTCTTATTTTCTTCAAAACAGTTATCCATACTGTCACACACAATACAATCAAACAAGACAAAATAGTATAAAATCAATCAAAACAAAAGAATGAAAGCATGATGGGACTTCAAAGCAAGACAATACAAAATCAACAGTGGCTTCCATAATGTCTCTTGTTCTCTTCAAAATAGCTGCCCATACCCTCATATACACTGAAATCAAATAATAGAAAACAGACTAAAGCCAATCAAAAGAATGAAAGCATTACAGAACTTCAAAACCAGATAACAGGAAATGAACAATGGTTATCATAATATCTTGTTTTCTTCTAAATAGCTGTCCACACCATCACACATAATAAAATCAAACAAAACAAAATGGAATAAAATCAATCAAAACAAAAGAATGAAAGCATTATAGGACTTCAAAACAAGATAATAGGAAACCAGCCATGATTACCATAATGAATCCCATTATGTTCAAAATAGCTGCCCATACCATCAAACACATTAAAATCTAACAAAACAAGACAGAACAGAACCAAACCTAACAAAATTGTGAAAACATTACAAGAGTTCAAGACAGCACAATAAGAAATTAACATTAGTTACCACCTTCTCCTCCTAGGTGTTTCTCCCCTATCAATTTCATAATATCTACTGTGCTTTTTGGATCCCACTAACTCCTTCTGTTTTTTATGCTAGTGTTCACTCGTATGAGTTCAAACTGTTTCACCTATGAACATGATCTCCAGTTGCATTCATTTACTGACAAGAACCTCAAGATTATCCTACTTTATAGCTGGGTAGCTTTCCATTGTATGAAAATACCATATCTTTCTTATCTGTTCTGCAGTTGATGGGCAAGTTACTGTTGCTTTTTTCTGGTCTCTTGTCACATGGAACAGTTGTTTTCTCCTCTTTGATTTTCAGTCTATGAATTTCCTTTCGAGTTAAATGTGTTTCTTATATATGGTATATTGATGGACCTTGTTTCTTGATCTTCTCTCCCTGTGTTTCTTTTTATTGCTGAATTGAGGCCATCTACATTAATGGCTACAACCAGCATACATTGGTCTATCTCTGCCATGCTATCCTCCTGTTGTTAGCCCTCTGTTTATTCCCTTCATTTAATTGCCTGTCCTATTTGGTGATCCTCTTCTGCTGCTGCTCTTAGAACCATGGTCATCTTTATCTCTCTAGAGTATCCTACAGCACTCTGTAGGGTTGGTTTGGTGGTCATGAATTCCTTCAGTTGTTCTTTATCATGGAAGTGTCTTATTTTTCCATCAATTTTGAAAAATAGTTTTGCAGGGTACATCAATCTGGGTTGGAAGTTGTTTTCTTTCAAGATTTGAAACACTTCACTCCAAATTCTTCTTGACTTGATGGTTTGTGTTAACAAGTCTGCCGTGATTCTGATTGGTTTTCCTTTATAGGTGATGTGTTTCTTTTCTATAACAGCTTTTAATATTCTGTTGTTGTGCTGAATTTCTGGGATCTTTATTATATGTCTAGGTGTAGATTTATTTTGATTATGGCTAGTTGGAGTTCTATATGCTTCACTTATCTGTGTACCAGATCCTTTTCCCATGTTTGGGAAGTTTTCTGCTATTATTTCTGTAAATAGCCTTTTTATTTCATTTGTGATACCTATCACTCTTAAATTATTTCTCTTGTGTCGTCTTGCAGTCAGTGAATTGTTATTTCCTAGTTTCTTGTTATTTTATAAAGATTTTTCCTTTCACAATTGCTAGCTACGATCCTCTCTTCCAGGTCTGAAAGTCTGTCTTCAGTCTCTTTCAAGCAGTTTAACTTCCTGGATAACTCTTTGAATCTGTTTCATGCATTGTAATTCATTCAAGGTTTCCATCATTTTCTTATGCTCCTCTTTTTTAACTATGTCTTCTTCAGATATGCTCTGTAATTCTTTCATTATGTTTGTGATTTCTTCTTTTACCTGAGACATTATTTCTGATCTGATTACTTTTACAGTTTCATGAATTTGTTTCTTTACTTCAGTTGTTATCCTCTTGGAGATTTCACATATGTGACTTCCACTTTCTACCATGACTGTATCTCCCAGACTTGTTCTGTGTGGGCTGGAGGTCTGAGATTGCCTTTTTGCTTCTTCATCTCATCATTCTCCTAGGTTCCTCCCAACAAGCTGGTTGTGGGGTCCCAGGCTCTTTCCACATTGGCTGCCCCTCTGAGGTGTAGGGGAATGGGACAGGCACCTGGGTTCCTTTCACCCCAGGTTTACAGGGAGGTAGCAGGGTGTGGGGCAGGCTTCTCCAGACCTGTGCAACTACACTGAGGCTTCCCCGATGGGCGGGGATGTGTCTTGGTGGGGCTGCTTCTCTCAGCCTGCGTGTCTACACTGGGACTCCCATGATGGTGGCAGGCACAGAGTGTGTGTTTGTCTGATTCTCCCAGTGGGTGATGGCTGCCTGAAGGAAGCAAGGGTCTCCAATAGTGGCCTGCGGGTACACAGGGCTTACCTGGCTGCATGTCCCTGCTCCTGCTGGCTGCCCACAGGAAGCAAGCCTTCTATTGTTGGTGGCGGGCAGGCAGAGGTGGATCTGCACATTCTCTTTGCTTGTGCTGGCTGCCAGAGGAAAGCACCTTCCTGTGTCAGGGCCCAGCAGGTGGAGGCAAATCTGCTGGTTCTCTCTGCCCACTCTGGCTGTCCCTCATAGGGTCATTTGAGTGTTAAATGAAATAATGTATAAAAAATACTGATCACATTTCTGTATGTGATCACTGATCAGTATGTTCCATTTAAGTGTTCCTTCTTCATTATTTACTATTTTTATTGCAGGCTAGAGATAGGTACACTTTAAGCCTCATGAGTAAAGCAAAAACAAAAACAAGCTCTTTCCCCACTCCTACTATTCCACAGATACCCTTTAACAGTGCTCAATTTGCCTGGTTTTCCTCACAAATACAGTAGTTAAAAGAAGACTTTCTTGGGTGAGTAAAAAGATACACAATGAATAAGAAGAGGCTATCCTCACACAATGTCCCAGTTCCTTATTTCATTACCCAAAGGTAACATTGCCATAGCAGAATGGCTAAGAATTTGGGTGCCTAACTTCTCTGACTTTTGGTGTTCACATATAAAAAAACAATGATATTGATGACCTTGTGGTGGCAATGAACAGTCTATGAATGAGTAGTTTCTGGCCTTGGAGAGCAGTGGCTGGAAAAGACTAACTCTCCTTCCCCTTTCTCTCTATTCTTCTTTGAGTCATTCTCCAAAGGGTAGCTACTGATTGTGTCTCTCCCTCTTAATGTGGTGACCAGAAATATCTGGACTGGTAGCAGTGGCTTCCAAGTGATTTGACTCCTTCTAGGGAAACTCAAGCAAAGTTAATACACCACCTGCTTCATCCTTTTCATTCCACACCTTCGCTCCAGGGAGACAAGAAAACCGGTACTTACAGCTTTTATTGGGACTTCTGGGAAGTCATCTGGGCTTTGCAAAACCTATGAAGAAACAAACAGATGAGAGCAACTTGGGTTTATGACAACAGTATTGGATTTGAGGATCTGGAGACTTGAGGATCAGACTCATATCTCTTTCCTTTTGATCCATCTCTCCTGAAAGTAACACCAAGCCTTGGTTTCTTCTTTGGTAAAAAGGAGCTGATAATAAGCCCATCTTGGTGAGGTTATTGTGAGGTTTAAGGAGACTATGATGGTACGACAGAGTCTCTGCAGATGTTCTTTATTACCCTTGGTCTGGGGCAGGACTCTAACCTACTCACACATAACTGAAGCAGCATTAGCAGGAATTCTCCTAAAGAAGCAAGAAGAGAGTTTAGTTCTATGCACTCAGCACCTGCTCCACTCTCCTAGAAAAGAGTCACAATATTCTCAATTTTCTTGCTCCTGGGAATAGTATCAACCTAGCTGACTGTCCATATCCAGTCTAACAGATTTAATAAAAATAATTAGTAATTACAGAGCATTTGTAATGTATCAGGTTCTAAGTGTTTTACATGGATCATCTCATTTCATTCATAGAATAATTACCACAAGGTAGTTGCTTTCATGATCCTTAGTTTACTCTTCAAATGTAGATAAGTTAAGTAACTTATCCAAGGTCACATAGCTGGCAAGGGATTCAAGCAAGCCACTAGAGCTTTTGCACATAACCCCTGCATTGATGATGTTCCACTGGGCCATCTTCATCTCTTGCTAAGATTCCTACAGAAACTCCTAACTGGTGTAAGTATACCTGATCTTACCCCTCTACAAACTCTTCTCCCACCTGACTACCAGCAAAATCTTTCTAAAATACAGCCCTTATCAAGTGACTTTCTGGCTAAAGCTTTTCAAGGGCTCTCCATTTTCTGCAGAATAAAGACCAGGCTCCTCCAATAGGCCTATAAATCCCTAAGTTGTCTGGCTCCTGCCTACTTCCTGCCATCCTTCTTCCCACCAAACTCTGTTCATTTTACACTCAGAGACCCTGAAGTATTTTATGATCCTTTTTACTCTGCTGTATCTTGGTGGATTCAACTCCTTCCTCCTCATGAAATCTTTCTTTATCACCTGAAACTCCTACTCATCCAATTCCAATACAAAGGCTCTCCCACTCCACCCAAGATATTCCCCCCAATTTCCTGAATACCCTGGGCTTTGGTCCATCACAATGTCCGTCAATTTGGAATGCACTCATTTATCTGCACACCTATTTATGCCAATATACCACATGTTCCGAGAGGCAGGATCCTTTTATAGCTCCTCAGCACCTCCCATATGACCTGTAAAATAGGGCATTGATAAACACGGTTGGAAAATATTTTTAGGTGTGCAAAATTATTCCTGTTAGTATGTTAGTATGATGGCCCAATACCAGGTAGCAGTAGCCTCAGGACTTGTTAAGGCTTGTACCTAGGTGTCCCCCCTCAAACTTCATGTGATCATAGGTGGGGTTTTTTAGAGGTGGCTTGATCTAGAGTGTGTGATGCTAGGATTAAGTGCATGATACTGCAATCAAGGGTGCATGATTAGTAAATTAGTCTACTGATTGGTTTGGCATAGTCCTGGGTAGAATTAAGAGTGTTCCGCCCTGGATGTGAGTGCTAGCTTGGATAAAATATAAAGGACAGAAAAAGGGGTACTATCATTGCTTGTTGCCTGTAGCTTGATGCTTACTGCCTTGCTTAATTCCTGCCTTCTGCCTGCCATGAACTGCTTCTTCTCTGTGACGCCCCTCTGCCATGCCACCCTGCCTCAGAGCCAGCCAACTCTGAACTGAAACCTCCACAAACTATGAGTCAAATAAACCTTCCCTCCTTTAACTGTGGGCATTAGGTATTTTGTCTCAGCAATGGGAAAGGTAACCAGGGCAGGACTCCAACCTGTCCCCTAGGCCTTCTATAAAAGCAGCACCTTCATACTTCTGCTATGTCATTTCTCATCTCCTGGATGACATCAAAATCCAGGGGCACAATGGGCTTCAGCCCCCAGCCATTTTCTTCACCCAACACACAGCATCATCCATTTTCTTTTCTCACTATGCCAGCTCTTTAGATTCCTTCAAATGCTGGAGGCTGCTCTATCACCAGCCCACACCAAACAGGTCTACTCCTGCACCACCTGTGTTCTTACTAGGATTTACTGAGACCAGGAAGGCAATTTTTAAGAGACACATTTATTGAGAAACCAAGGAAAGCAAAGAAAAAAGAAGTGTCTAGTAAAGGAAGATAAGATCTTATGAATCCCAGCTTTCTGCTTATGTCTGTTTCCATGCTGGACTGTAAGCTGCTCAAGGGCATCATAGACAAGGAACTTTGTCTAGGCTGGAGATCATTGTGGAATGAATGATGTAACGAATGTATGAGTGACTTACTCAATTCTTTTATCTGAATACTTCATGAAGTACCCCACCTCCCACCACCAGGTCCCCTATATAAGGGTTACTGGAAGATACAGTTTGCACAATGGGCCTGATTGGAGGATGCAGGTTTCATTCCTTTGGGACATCTCAGGGCACAGGATGCCTCAGAGCCCAGCCCCTGTCATGAGGAGGAGCCTTGTTTTCCCCTGGTCTAAGAATGAAATTCTAATTCCCCACTTGAAAGTGACCATCATCTAACTTATCTCTGCTCCAGCCCTCGGGGCAGACCTGCTGAGGCTGCCAGGGAATCTGCCAGGTGTTTTATTTTTTTGCCTTGGTGTGTAAATGACATCTAGCTGCCTTTCTGGCTAGAGGGAGGTTTCTGCTTAATTCAGGCTCTGGAGAGCAATCCACAGCACCAGTACTGAGGTTTATCTAATTTTGCATGCAAGCCTACCTCCCTGTTCTGCTTCAGGGACTTGACTGTTTATTGCTCACCCTGCAGTGCATGAGCTGCCACCTCTTCTGTGAAGCCTTCCCAGGCACATAGCTCACCAGCACCCTGACTCCCAGACCACATCACTTACATAGAGCTCATTAGATTTTGCTACATAAACACCATGCCATTACTTATAGGTTTAAACAATAAGTATTTATGAACTCACAATTCAGTGGGTGGTTTTTGGTTTCATTTAGGTCCCTCCTGCCCTTGTCAGTCAGCTAGATTCTATCAGATTGGTTGTGGGGCCATATATCTTACACCCTCCAGCAAGCTAGCCTGAGTCTTAACACTGCAGTGCAGGATGCCAGGGTGAGGGCTGAAGACGAAAGGGCTCTAGAAGCCCAAGTTCAGAACTGCTCCCATCTGCTCCCATACATTGATAAAGCAAGTCACAAAACAAACGATAACAAAACAGCACTGGTTTCACAGTGAAGGAAATAGGCACCATCTCCAAGGGAGGATCATTGAACTTGGGTTGCCAAGAGGCATATGCACAGGAAGAGAATGACTCTGTGGCCATTGGACTATCTGCAAATGTCTGTTTCATTACTTGGCCTCTATCTGATAAGGATTAGGATCGAGGCTAAAACTAGGAATCTGAGTTCCAAGTAACTGTCAAGAGAAAAATCTAGTGTTTACGGTTTGGACTTTGCAGTCTTCAAACCTAGGCTGTGATGTGATTGTGGGCAAATCATTTCCTTCTTTTGCACTTCTGTTTCCTCTCTTGTAAAACAGGAATGTTAGCAATACCCAAGTTGTAAGGATCCAATGACCTTTAAGTCTAAAACCCTTAACACAATGCCTAGCTTAAAGCAAATGCTTAATAAAGTGGCTTTTATTATCATTATTTTTATTAAAGACAATAGCTATTTCGTCTGCCATGTACTAAAGAAATGGAATTACCTCTCCCAAATTCTTATACTGAGAGTTCCTCAAAGGCAGAGACTATATGTTCAAAAATATTCACTGAAGCTTTTTTTATTATAGGAAAACATTTGAGAGAAACATAAATATCCAATTGTAGAGTGTTAGTTAAATGAATTTTAGCATATCGACCCAAAGGATTGCAGTGTAGTCATTAAGAATGATGTTGCACTCTGTGTGCTGACATTGAAAGTTGAACATGACATATCGTCAAGTGGAAAGGAAAGTTACAAAATAATACACATAGTACAGAGCCATCTGTGTAAAATATATTTATGTGTAAATATACACACAAAACTCTTGGTAGAAAGAAATAAAAATGTGAAGATGTGAAAGTGTTTTTGTGAAGTGAGTTTATAAGATCTTTTCTGCACTTTTCCTAGCTTTTTTAAATTCTCTACAGTGAAATGCATTACTTAACTAAATGTTTTTAAAAGTTGCAGTGGGAGAAACCACTCTGGGTAACCATAAATACAAGCTTATGAACACTGCTATATGTCAGTCTCTGTACTTGGCACATAGAACTTTTGAGCCTACAAGTGCTAGCGACTGAGGGAGTGGGACAGTGTTTCACTGAGGTTGCCCCTCTACAAAGCTCTGGGGTGTGTTTCCCAGAGCTCCTCAAACGCTGCTGTGAAACTGAATGCAGTGGTACATGCCCCTAATCCCAACTATGCTCCAGCTGGGGCAAGAAGATTACAAATTGGAGTTCAGCCTCGGCAACTTAACAAGACCCTATCTCAAAATAAAAATAAAAAAAGGCTGGGAATGTAGCTTAGTGGTACAATGTCTCTGGGTTTGGTACCTAATACTGTAAAACAAAAACAAAATAAAAAAAATAAGTGAAAATTAAAAAAAGGAAAGACTACAGTTACTGATCCACTTCTGACCTCCACCTGGGGCTTCTTTTGCCTGAGGGCGCTGATAGTCACTTTACCACCTCCCTACTCTTTGTAACAAACCCATAGTTCCCATGAAGCTAATACGGGGGCTAGGTAAAGCTGTGTCTTCAAGATCTGTCTCACTTCCTCTCCACACAGCTTGGGCAATGGAGGAGAAAGGACTGGAACTAGGTGCCCATGCTTGCAGCTCAGGTCATGGCAATGGATGAAGCTGAGGGCCTAGAACATCCATCCTACACTGTCCTCATTGACAGGTCCAGAAGGAAAGGCATGAATCGATGTCTGCACCATTTGAGGACAGAGACCTGATAAAGGGTGTGGGGAGGCTGAGTTATTCGAAAGTTTGGAAAATCCATTGTGTGATGTGGCCATTCACAATCTCCAGAAGAGACCCTTCAGGCTCTCAGGAAAATATGCAGTCTATTCTGGGCAGCATGGTCTCTTCTGGATCACCTAGACCCCTACCTGTTTTAGCTTCCAGTTCAATGTTACTGTACATTTATGACCCAAAGCATTCACATTGACTGGCCCAGCTCCCCTATAGGATCAGTTTGTCCTTGTCAGAGTATCCTGAAAGCACAATGAGCCATCCCAACCACTTCAACAAAAGGAGATTTGATGTTTTTTTTACCAAAACGTTCTTTGTTAAGTGAGAAGTGAACATGCCCCAGTCAAGGTGATTGAGCAGATTTTGCCAGATTTGGACAGCAAGGAAAGATTTGGGGTGATTACTGGTAAAGATGATTTGGGGCTTATGGGTGTGGGAATGGGAGGATTAAGATCATTGAAGGAAACAGGGTTTAGGGGACTAATATACTGATTTTTTTTATACCAGGAGATTATTTTATTCCTGAGCCCAAAATGGCAATTTATTTATTTATTTATTTATTTATTTTTGCGGCACCGGGGATTGAACTCACGACCTTGCGCTTGCCGAACAGGCACTTAGACCGCTGAGCTAAATCCCCAGCCCTGTTTTTTGAGACAGGGTCTCACTATGCCGTTCAGGCTGGCCTTGAGCTCACTTTCTAGCCCAGGCTGGTCTCGAACTCACAACGATCTGCCTGTCTCAGCCTCCCGAGTGCTGGGATTAAAGGCGTGAGCCACCACGCCCGCCTTATACTAATTTTTTTAAATAGGAAATTAACACTAGTTAATATATTGCATATTGTTATCTTTGAAGTAGTTGTTCAGTTTACAAGATTTAGGCATGAAAAACATCATCAAACAATCAAACAATGAGAGCACAGACTGTTCTTTTTGATGAACTTACACAGATTAGTAGTATAGTTATCTGTCTTGTATATACACACACACACATGTAATTTTTTCCCTTCTTGCTTTTCTCCTTTCCCCTATCCCAGTTGTTCTTTCCTTTTGAGTACTTTCTTTCCCTTTCATTTTCACAATATCTATTACACGTTTTGGTCTTATTACTCTTTCAGTTTTTTTTTATACTAGGAAGACAATATGACATTTACACTTGAGTTTGATTTATTTCACTTATGAGAATGATCTCAAGTTGTATTCATTTCCCTACAAAAGCCTAAGTTTACCTTTCTTTATAGCTGAGTAATACTCCATTGTATAAAAATACCACATCTTTTTTATCCATTCCACAGTGGATGGACATAGGGGTTGTTCGCAAAATTTAGCTATTACAGATTCTGCTGCTATAAACATGGGTGTACATACATCACTGTGGCATGATGTACTCAATTCTTCTGGGAAAATACCCAGAAGGGGAATAGCTGGATTGAGTGGGACCTCCAATCCTAGTTTTTTGGAAATCGGTTCTCCACACTGATTTCCACAGAGGTTGTACCAGGCTACACTCCCACCAGTAGTGGAGAAGCATTCTTTTTTCATCACAGCCCTGAAAAAATTTGTTACTGGTTGATTTCTTGTTGGCAGCCATTTTTTCTGGAGTGAGATGAAATCCAGTGTTGTTTGAATTTGCTTATCTTTCTCGAATGACCAGTGATGTTGAATATTTCTTCATGTATTTATCTTCCATTTGCATTTCTTCATCTGAGAAGTGTGTGTTCATCTCAGATGCCCATTTTTGGATTGGATCTTTAAATTTGGGGGGCCTCAAACAAGCCAAAGAGACACGGACATAGAAGAAAATATAAGCCACACACCTGAAACTTCTGAAATGATAGCAACTGAAGAAACAACTCCATAAAACTTTAAAGGAACTGAGATTAGAAATTATTTCCCAAGTAAAACAAAGATGATAAATGTAATGAAAGAAATGCTAAGCACATCTAAAGAAGATATAGTTGGAAAAATAGAGGAACACTGCAAAAAGATGGAAACCTTGAATGAAGAATACAAGAAAGAATTAGAATGCATGAAACAGATTCAAAGAGATATCCAGGAAATCAAGAATGCCATTGAAAAATCTCCCAAACATGGGAAAGGAAACCGACATACAGATAAGTGAAGCATATAGAACTCCAACTAGCCATAACCAAAATAAATCAACACCCAGACATATCATTATCAGCATTCCAGAAATTCAACATAAGAACAGAATATTAAAAGCTGTGAGAGAAAAGAAACAAATCACCTATAAAGGAAAGCCCATCAGAATCACAGCAGACTTCTCAACGCAAACCATCAAGTCAAGAAGAGCATGGAGTGAAGTATTTCAAGTCCTAAAGGAAAACAACTTCCAACCCAGACTGATGTACCCTGAAAAACTATCCTTCAAAATTGATGGAGAAATAAGATACTTCCATGACAAAAAGCAGCTGAAGAACTTCATGACCACCAAACCAACCCTGCAAAGAATACTGAAAGATACTCTA
>RJWT010045970.1:0-11535 GCA_004365215.1 Cuniculus paca | reverse complement strand
TCCTCCGAAGAAATTTGGCAATCCTGGGGAGCGTTTACGTAAAAAGAAATGGGATTTGAGTGAGCTGCCCAAGTTTGAAAAAAATTTTTATGTGGAACATCCAGAAGTGGCACGGCTGACTCCAGTAAGTGTGTGTGTGTGTGTGTGTGTGTGTGTGTGTTCATTTTACTTTTTTTATACAGATAAATGAAACAAGTGGAAGTATAGGGTAGAATTCACTTGTTGCTGTTTTATACTTTATTACAGTATGAGGTTCTTAGATCCTTAAGACTGATACTCTTAAAAGAGGGACCAATTTAAATACACATATAATGTGTTGCTTGGTGCTCCCTTACTGTTTTTTAACATTTCTCATACATGGTCTTAACTGTATATTAGGTCATGGCTTCGCATATGAGGTAAATTTTAATGGTAAATTATTTTTTAACTTCATGGTTGTTTTGGACTCTACCTGTGAAGTAGTTGTTTATTCAGAAAAGTAATTTAAAAACACACCTGGCCCCACTTTCCACATACTCCCACTTCCTAGTTCTAACCTTAAGTGGAAGTTGCTTGCTGTTCCTGTGTATTTCCTTGCATAGAAGGGATCCCGTAGCCACCTGCATTGTTAGCTTACACAGGAAAATCCTCACAAAATTGAAGTGGAATTTGGTGTATGAAAGCATAGTATACATTTACCATGGTTGCTATGCGTTAGGTGATAATTAGTTGTTTGGCTCATAAAAGTTTTGGGTATGAACAATAACTTTTACTAATTCGTCTTCATTTTTTTCTGCCAGTATGAGGTTGATGAATTGCGCCGAAAAAAAGAGATTACAGTGAGAGGGGGAGATGTTTGTCCTAAGCCTGTCTTTGCCTTCCATCATGCTAACTTCCCACGTAAGTGTTCTTCAACCCAGAATCTTGCTGGGCTGGGCATGGTGGTCCAGGCCTGTAGTCCCAGCCCTGGGGAGGCTGAGGCAAGAGAATCACCACAAGTTCAAGGCCAGCCTGAACTACATAGCAAGGCCCTGTCTCAAAAAAGAAACCCAACCCAGAATCATGATTGTTAAATTTTGTTAAGTAGTAAATAGCAATAATAGATTATTTTTAAAGGTTTAGAGCTGGGTGTGATGGTGCACACCTGCAGTCCCAGCACTTGGGAGGCTGAGGCAAGAGGATCTTCTGTCAGTTCAAGACCAGTCTGAACTATATACCAAGACTTTGACGCAGCCTTAGAATTTTGTTGAAAAGACAAGTAGAAATGTTTTATGAAGGGTAGTATCTTATGTAATGGTTTTGTCTTGTCGCCGAGACAAAAAGCCCGACACCCAGAGGTAAAGGAGGTAGCATTTATTTGGCTTGCAGTTCGTGGTGGTTTCAGTCCATAGTTGGCTGGCTTCAAGAGAGGGTGGCACATGACAAGAGGTGCTTGCAGAGGAGAACCGGTTCATTGCAAGCAGAAGACAGCAAAAGCAAGCAAGGGAGACCACAGCTCTTTGTGTCCCTTCTCTCACCCTTAGTCCTAGTGCCCTTGATCCTAGCGTTGCACCATATCAATCCCAGTGTCA
Source organism: Cuniculus paca (assembly GCA_004365215.1). Lineage (NCBI taxonomy): Eukaryota > Metazoa > Chordata > Mammalia > Rodentia > Cuniculidae > Cuniculus > Cuniculus paca. The sequence continues at coordinate 9,985 of RJWT010045970.1, read as the reverse complement.
CACACTCTAGATCCAGCCACCTCTGAAAAAGCCCCACGTACGACATGAGACTTCGGGAGGACATCTAGACACAGGCCATAACAGATTTCCGAAACATTAACTGCCTAAGTGTTGTAAATATGTTGGTGCATGAGAATTTTTGTGCTCATCTACTCTCCAGATGAAGGACTTTTGTGTGTTCATTTGTTCACTCATCTGTGGTTTGCTGCTCCCTTGAACAAAACAGCAGAATGAAACAGCTTTCTAACTGAATATCAGAAGAATTTGGCAACAGTGTGACTTGTATCCCTGTGCCCTTAGATGCTGTAGGATAGTGGTTTGTAGGATAGTAATGAGCTGGATACAGATTCCTTTTTTTAAGGCACTAATGTGTTTATTCTCTCACAGAATATGTAATGGACGTGTTGATGGATCAGCACTTTACAGAACCGACTCCAATCCAGTGCCAGGGATTTCCCTTGGCTCTTAGCGGCAGGGATATGGTGGGCATTGCTCAGACAGGCTCTGGGAAGACATTGGCGGTGAGTTCCAGCGAGTGTAGCTATTTGGCATTGTGGTAACTTATTTTGCTGTCCTAATTGTCACCAAAGTATAGTTCAGTAGTGTAGGCAATATGTTAGCTATCAAATATATGGGTATTGCATGTTCAAACGTATGTTGCACAAGAGATGAGAGTACTAGATTCAGCTTTTCATATTGCTCTTTCGGCATTATTACTGTTTTAAGTTAGAATGTTAAGGTGATGACTTGGTTTTGTGTTTATTCCTCCCCAGTATCTGCTGCCTGCAATTGTTCATATTAACCACCAACCATATCTGGAAAGGGGAGATGGCCCGATCGTAAGTGTGTTTTGTTCCATTTATAGTTTTAAGAATAACTACAGATGAATGATTATTGTGTATTAGGCACTGCTTTGCTCACATTGTCTAATTTCATTCTTAAGTTCGTCTACCCTCCGTATAACCCCGTATTGGGATTAAATGACTTGACTAGTTTCATACAGCAAGCAAATGACTTACCTTGGGTTTGAACCATTCTTACACTTAAGTGCTAATTTAATGCATTTTGTGTTCATTTGTGGGCACTTCTGGAGGGAGGACAGGGCCTCATTGTGGAGTTTAACTCACTGTGTAGCCCAAGCTGGCCTCAAACACATAGCTGTCCTCACACTCACAAGTCTTGGTATAATAGGCATGTGCCCCCACACATTTTGAGACAGGGTCTCACCAAGTTGCTCAGAGGGCTAGGATTATAGCAGTGTACTGCCACACTCAGCTTGCTCTGCCATTTTCTTATTTGTGCTGATATTTAATCTATCATTTCATTGCAGGACTGTTTTAAATTCATTTTGTGAGAACTGTGTAGTTATACTAGATCAGTGATAGTGAACCCTTCAGAGCTTTCAGTGATAACAAACAGGCCACTGCAGCACCACTGCAGTAGGTAATACAGGACAAATCCACTTACGTAGTATATGTAGACCAAATGATAATGCCTCAAAGTAAGTCAGGTGACAGGGATACCAGTATTAGCATACTGGACAGCAGAGATCACCAGTTTTTGCGCATACTGCAGTGTAGTTGTACTTAAGCCTCCTGGCATCCCAGTACCCCATCCTATCACATGCCTTGAAAAGTATTAGTAAGGAAAGAATTAATTACCTTTTTGTACTTTGTTGTTCCTGGGGAGTTGTTTTAACTTGCGAGGATTTTGTTTTGTTTTGTTTTTGTTTTTTGTTTTTATTTCTTTGCATGTTTCAGTGTCTAGTCCTGGCTCCTACCAGAGAGCTTGCTCAGCAAGTACAGCAGGTGGCTGATGACTATGGCAAGTGTTCAAGATTGAAGAGTACTTGCATTTATGGAGGTGCTCCTAAAGGGCCCCAGATTCGCGACTTGGAAAGAGGTAATTAGATAAAAATACTTCAGGGCATAAGAATAGTTTATTTTTTAGCAATTTCTGTGTATAAAATTAAAGAAAAATAAAGGATTCTTGTGAAAAAACAAATCACTATTGCAGAAACTTAGAAATTCTCAGATTTGGTTATACTAGCTAGTTTGGGAGAGGAAATTCACTTTAGCTGGAGACTTTGTAAGACTGATGGTTCTGGTTAAATTTTGTTTATGTTATTTTCTGAAGCTGTACTGCTCTGCAGCCAGATCTGGTGTGCAAGGTCACCAGAGCTGATGTTTCTCAGTGTGTGCGCTCAGGTTCAGGTAGTAGATAAAGAATTCCTAATGAGTCGCAACTTTATGCTTTACAGGTGTTGAGATCTGCATAGCTACTCCTGGACGCCTCATAGATTTCCTAGAGTCCGGAAAGACAAACCTTCGCCGCTGCACTTACCTCGTTCTGGATGAGGCTGACAGAATGCTCGATATGGGCTTCGAACCTCAGATCCGTAAAATTGTTGACCAAATCAGGGTGTGTACAGTGTGTACTTCAGGCCTTTATACCTGTTGTTCTTGTTTTTGTTTTTTGCCTTTATACCTTTTGACTGTTACATAGTTCCTTACCCTAAAAGACTTTTCCTTTCCTGATAGCCCGATAGGCAGACGTTGATGTGGAGTGCAACTTGGCCAAAAGAAGTAAGGCAGCTTGCAGAGGATTTCTTGCGTGATTACACTCAGATCAATGTGGGCAATCTGGAGTTGAGTGCCAACCACAACATCCTTCAGATTGTGGATGTCTGCATGGAAAGTGAAAAAGATCACAAGTATGAAAAAGCCCACTTGTTCTCATAATACTGATGCATTGTTTCTAATAATCCTCCAGAATTAAAGTGTTAAGCCAGTATTTTTTGAGACCTGAAAAAATTGGAAACACTGGGGCTTTTTAATAGTCTATTCTTTGTATCATCAGTAGGAGTGTCTTGGATTTGAATCGTGGTTATAAACAGTGTAGTTAGTGCTGAAGTGGTCTACTTAATATGTGGGAAGGTTTTTCTACATGATGACTGTACTGTTGGTCTTACTCAGATTGATCCAACTGATGGAGGAAATAATGGCTGAAAAGGAAAATAAGACCATAATATTTGTAGAGACAAAGAGACGCTGTGATGACCTCACTCGAAGGATGCGCAGAGATGGGTGAGCGTAGCACCAGATAATTAGCCTCGGGTTTTATAGTTAATGGTGATTTCTAAACTGGTATTGCACACACTATAAAATTTTATAGTGGCTTAGATAGTGTTCTGATGCCACCTAACATGCCAAAAAAACACCCCATACTGTGAATTAAACTCAGGTTTCACACTGAGCTGTATTCCCAGCCCTGTACTTTCATTTTGCACTTTTAAGGCAAGCCCTTGCCTTCCAGGTTGTCCAGCTTGACTCAAACTTGTGATTGCTTGGCCCTGGCTTTCCAGAGTGCTGGGGTTATAGACATGTGCCACCATGCCTATCTTTTTGATGCTGGGGATCAAACTCATGACCTCGCGCTTGCCAAGCAGGCATTTATGCCACTGTGCTAAATCCTCAGCCACCACACCTATCTGTCAGCGAATACAATTGTCTGTTCATGTTCTTTAACCTTATCAAAACAATGTAACTTTTTTAGAAAAACTTAATTTTTTTTGTCCTTAAATTTAAAAAATTTCTAAAACGTTTGTCATTTTCTTCTGATAGTTGGCCAGCTATGTGTATCCATGGAGATAAGAGTCAACCAGAAAGAGATTGGGTACTTAATGGTAAGTTCAAAACTAAGCATTTTCAATGGATTTTTGCCTAAAAATCTATAGAAGAGACAGTAAATATTTTGACTTTACACAATAGTAATTTCTGTTGCTGCTGCTGCTGGCCATATAAGGTCATGGCCTGACTGAGTTCAAGTGAAGCTTTATTTACAAAAATTGGCAGTAAGTTAGATTTGACCTCAGGGCCAGGTGTTATGCTGAATTTGGCCTTCTTTAGTTAATTGAATACTGGAAGTACTTTTGACAGGTCTCCAGGGTCCTTTAAAAATGGTAATAGTGCTGGCTCTTAATACTTTCAGACAATTTAAAATCATCCTTTTATTTTTAGTAAGTTCTTGGCTTTGTGGTTCAAAGAGTAATTATCATCTGGGAAAAGTTTGGCAGTTAAACGTTTTAAAGAAAAATTTTCCTTAGTCATATTTTAGCCTGTTCCCTCAGTGCTTGCTTTTCACGAGTACTCTTACAAGAAGGCCTATTGAATAAAGTGGAAGAGACCATGTTTAGAAGTAACATGAAAGCATTTTGGATTGCAAGTGGTTTTTCTCCTATGATTCCACATCTTTTAATGCTGTCACTTGCCTTGGCCTGATTGTATAATTTGGTTCTTTGTGTTCTTTCTCCCCCAGAATTCCGGTCTGGAAAGGCTCCCATCCTCATTGCCACGGATGTAGCCTCCCGTGGGCTAGGTTTGTATAGATAGGTGTCTCTGTCGATGGTTTATATATCTTTTGGTTTAAAGATTTGTTTGTCATTTGAAATTTAGAGTTGTATATACATCTGTTTTAGTTTTAAAAAGGATATAGTGGTGGTTTTTTTCTTGTTTCTTGTTTTGTTTTTTTATCCCCTCCCCACAATTTTTTTCATCCTTGGTTTTTGGGGGGTTTTTTGGGTTTTTTTCTCCCCCTTTTATTTTCAAAGTCTCTTCCTGCTCCTAACAAACAGGCTTTGGTCTGCAGCAAGGCCTAGGCATGACTCTTCAGTTAGAGGGAGAAGAGACACTCAGTTGAATGTTCAGTTTTAACTTCTTCCTGGTTAAGTCTTATTTTCTGGCTGGATAGAAGGAGCCCGATTGAACCTAGCTATCATGAGCTAGTTTCTTCTGGTTATTCTTTTCTCTACGTCATTTTGTCTGTCGTACATAAATATATAGAGAGGCCTGATTCTGTGGATGCTTATTAAATGAAATTTAATAAGCCTATAATGTTTCATTCAATTAAATATGCATTGCCCAGTGTTACTTGCTGAAGTAAATTAATGATGGGCTCTCAGTTACCCCTTCCTCCCATCCATACTTGTATCAGAGATGTGTTAATTCTGAGAGCTTAATCAGAAGGTGTTCTGGAGGTTTTGGCCCCTTATGATCAACACTGTACTTTAGCCAGTCATTCTGAGCTAAACAGGTCTGACTCAGAACTTCTTTATTTAAAAAGAGATGATTTGTATCACTAGGAAATCTTCAAACTGCTGACAGTAATTTCTTGTCCAGTAAGATGAGAAGCGCCATGTTCCCATATATATACCATTTAAAGAAAATAAGCATTTACACTGGACTAAAAAGTGGTGGAGCCCTTTTTATCCATTGGACTTATCATTCCCTCCTTCAGAGGTGGTGACCTGCAGCCATGACGGAGAGTTGTCTCTGCCCTCTGAGGTCATGTCTGGAGCTGTGCCGTTAGAACTTGGGCCTGTTGGGAGAGAAGGCGGAGGCCTGAAAGCAGTTCACACGAAAGCTTTCAGTGATCGTGGTTTTTAAACAGGCTTGCTATGTGCTGGTAGCTTCTTTGTGCATCTTGCCTAGACAATTAAAAATATTTGCTCCATGTTCCCCTATATTTCTAAACCAAATCAATTGGCTACCGTTAGAATAACTTAGACTCTTCATCCTGCCCCCTCTCATCCAAGTGAGGGGAGAGGGAAGGTACCTGAGTCTGTTTCTTGTTACTCAACATCAGTGTTTACTTTGGGCCCCTTTATTTGCTGCCTTGTAAAAATCAAAGGAGGGAGAAAACCCACCAAAATGGCAGAATTCTGACCAAGGTCCTACAAGATCCTGGAAAGTGAAGGCTTCTACCTCATAGACAGGGGTGCGATTTTCAGCTGAGTCATCAGGCCTTTTTTCACTTCCTGTCAAGCGATGGTCTCTTAAATGTTCCCTTCAGGTAAGTTCTTTGCTTCCCCTAATTTTATAATAGTCACCCTCAGGCAACCACAGTGCCCTTTCCACTGGGATATTTTTAACTTCTCCTTTTTTGTTTAAGCTACACACTGTTAAACTAAAAGTATTGAATTTAATTTGTTTTGTTTTTTAACAGAAGCTTTGCTCTCAGCTGCAGACCACCCAATACATGGCTAAGGCAAATCTACATTGGCCCGAAGCAGCTCTAGATGAGCCTGTTTGGCTAGTCTGAGACCTTCCCAATTAGTGATTGGACATTCAGGCCATGTTGTAGGGCTTTCCAGACCACAGGTTCTTATTGCTGGCCAGAAAGTTCACTTTCCTATTTCTTACCCTGCTACAGCATCTTCTGTAAAGGCAACAAGATAATATTGTGGCAGTGCATAAATAACAGCAGGGCAGGCTTGCCTGGAGAAAACCGAAGTCTGCTCTTGCCCTCATGTGCCCTCGGCCAGCCATGTGCACGCACAGGACCCCTTTCTAGTGTGAAGAACTTGCACCATGTCCATCCCCTTGAGCCCCGCCAGAAGTGCCCCCAAGCATTAGTACCTGAACTGTTGGCTGCAGCCCCACTGCTTTCTGCTAGGAGTTACTGTGCATCCAGTGCAGTAGTTCACCTTACTCTGCTTCCCACAGTCACACTCCATGCGTGTGACTCGGGAGCATTGTCCTAGCTCAGAAGATGCAGTCATGGATATAATTCTCCATACCCCTTCTCCCCACCCCACCCCTTACATCCATGCCCTGTACATTCTTTTTTTCTTTGTAGCATCTACGACCCTAGCCTGAGACTCACGCTGCCCCCTGTGATAAGTGCCTTCTCGTCTTTCTGGTGTGATTCAGGACTTTAGGGGTCAGTAACGACCGAGGAGCCTTTATTGTAATAAGAAACAGACATAATGCCCTTTCTTCACAAGCCCTACAACAACAGCTGAATTTTTTTTTTTTAATCATCTCCCCTTTCCCCCTGAAATTATTCGAGTCTGGGCAATAGATGCAGTCTGACCCTTTGGATGTAACTTACATTTTTTTATTAATCATTTTTTTCTACAATCACCCCAATTACCTTGGGGGAGGCGTTGGAGGACCTGAAATTTTTACCCGAACCCAGGTTCTCCGGCGCTTGGCAACCAAATGGGGCTACAGAGAAGCATCTAAGCCAGTTCACAGAGCGAGCGTGTGTGGGGACTTCTCACTGCCACGGACCCTTGATGCATGCTCCCCGCGCTCCAGTGGTCCCGTGTCAGAAGGCGGAGTTTTCGAAAGGAGGCCGCCAAAAATAAAAGGCAAAGAGACGGGATCGGCTGCAGCGGTTTCCCAAAGGAGGAGGGAGTGTGCATCGGTCTGGTAACAAACAGAGAATGTTTTTTAATTATTTATATCACAAAAATCTGTGTTTTATCTAGGATATTTTCTGAATATTCTTTGTAAAATGCAGATTTTTTTCCACAAAACATTAGGATTCTGTTATTTGTTTGTTTTAAGTAGGTAAAAAAGTGCAATTTAGCTGAAAGCATTACACTAACATTTACATGATTTAAGTATTAGGAGGTTATTCAGCCCATTCCCAGCAGTGGACAGAATATCAGATTGTGTCTCAAGGTTTCATGGTTTTTCCCTCATTCTTTGACTGTTAATTTCCTAGGCACAGAGACTGTCTTGATCATTGGAACAAGTACTAAGTCTGAAACAACCTTGAGTTGAGCAAAAATTCATTCGATAGAAGCTGGGCTTGGTAGTATAGTGAAATTTTAGTGTAATGTGCTCTTCTGGTAATTGAAAAGGGAAAGGTAATCTGGATGTTTCTGCAAAGAGAAGTAGGTGTGTGCTTTGATGAGGTTTTTCTTAATATAAGAGCAAGGAAATTAATGTAAAGTTGTGTTAAGGCGCCATGAAAATGTAGTAATAAAATATATGAAGCTCCTTTTTTCATTTTGCTCTGTGACTGGTTTAAAGGTAAGTTTGTATGTTTTTGGTAGATTTTTGCCAGGCTTCTCCCAACAGAGTAGAAGTGATTTGGCCCTGTAACTTTACAGTGGATACTGCTTTTCTTCTGCACTCCAGTTTTGATAAAGTGGCACTGGAATTTGCCAATCTGAAGACCAATCTTGGCACGACTCCTGTGTGTATGCTGGTTAAATACAGAAGAGACAGGAGTTCAGATGGTTGGATGGGATTCCCTTAGGATTTTACAGCCAGTAAAGATGCAATATCCCATACATATGTCAAGAACCACTAATCCTCTTTTACTCTGTTGGGATGAGTCTTTTTTGTTCCCTTTCAGAGTGGTTACTAACTACTGCTTCTCTCCTCTTGCTGTCATCTGCATTCGTGCTTCCCACCTGTTGTTGGCATGTCCTTTACCTTCTCTTTCCCTGCCACATCAACCTACACACTGACTCATCATCGACTGAAGATGTGGAAGATGTCAAGTTTGTCATCAACTATGACTATCCAAACAGCTCAGAGGATTATGTGCACCGTATTGGCCGAACAGCCCGAAGCACCAACAAGGGCACCGCTTATACCTTCTTCACCCCAGGGAACCTAAAGCAGGCCAGAGAGCTGATCAAAGTGCTTGAAGAGGCTAATCAGGCTATCAATCCAAAACTGATGCAGCTGGTGGACCACAGAGGAGGCGGCGGAGGAGGGGGTAAGGGTAAGTCCTGGAGTTTTCCAGGTACTGCCAAGGTATCTTCTTTTTGTGTTCATTGTACTGTTTTTTAATCTTGTAAAGGCTTTAAGTATGTTGCTTAGTAGCAAAGGCGAGTAGCTTGTAGTTCTCTTGACTTGTAAAAGAAAGTAATCTACTTTTATACCACACTTTTGGTAGGTTATAATCAAAAAATGATCTTTCAATTTTGAAGTATGTGCTGCATGCCCAAAATTAAGGTAGTCTGTGGTTGCTTTATACCTTCAAAATACTTGGTATATTAGGTTTTCAGTTTTCCATATGAATAGCTCTTTAACTGTACACCATTTTAGTAGAAACTGAGGCATTATAATTGATTCTACAGAGTTAGGAAATACACTAGAATCTGGTCTTCTTAATTCCTGGTTTAGTATGGTGAATTGACTTTCTAGGTTTGTTCTCACTAAAAAAGGCCTAGCTGGTTGTGGTGTAATCCAGAATCTTAGGAGGCTAGGGAAGGAGGATAGCAAGCTTGAAGCCAACCTTAACTCTGTTGACCCTGTATTAAAAAATAAAAAGACCTAGGGATACTGTTCAGTGATAGAGTACTTCCATAGCACGCATGAAGCTCTGGGTTCAACTCTTAGTACCACAAGAGGAAAGGGCCGAAAGTTAGGTCAAGTACTGACTTGGATAGCTCTAGACTAGCTGAAATCAAGGAAACCATGCAGAATATGTCTGTCCCCTTTTGGGTTTTTAATGTTTGGTTTGTGTGCCTGACAATTAAAAAGTACTTTTTATGTCCTCCCATCAGGAGGTCGCTCTCGATACCGGACCACTTCTTCAGCCAACAATCCCAATCTGATGTATCAGGATGAGTGTGATCGGAGGCTTCGAGGAGTCAAGGATGGAGGCCGGAGAGACTCTACAAGCTATCGGGATCGTAGTGAGACCGATAGAGCCGGTTATGCTAATGGCAGTGGCTATGGAAGTCCAAATTCCGCCTTTGGAGCACAAGCAGGCCAATACACCTATGGTCAAGGCACCTATGGGGCAGCCGCTTATGGCACCAGTGGCTATACAGCCCAGGAGTATGGTGCTGGCACTTACGGAGCTAGCAGCACCACCTCAACTGGGAGAAGTTCACAGAGCTCTAGCCAGCAGTTTAGTGGGATAGGCCGGTCTGGGCAGCAGCCACAGCCACTGATGTCACAACAGTTTGCACAGCCTCCAGGAGCTACCAATATGATAGGTTACATGGGGCAGACGGCCTACCAGTACCCCCCTCCTCCTCCTCCCCCTCCACCTTCTCGAAAGTGAGTCCGCTTGAGGTGGGGTGACTTGTGCAGACTTAATTACATTTAAAGGAACACCGTCTTTCCTTTTATTTTCCTTCTTCCCTTTATTTTTTTTATTGTTTTCTCCCAACCATTGTGTTTTGCCCTTCCATGCAGATTAGTTAGAATTCACTGCCAGGTTTCTTCTG
>RJWT010045969.1:0-11534 GCA_004365215.1 Cuniculus paca | reverse complement strand
TGGATTTCAGTCCATAATCAGCTGACTCCAAGGCAGGGTGGCATGGCACTGGGCCAACACTTCAAGGCAGCAGCCAGAGCAAAAGGGGGCAGCCATTCATGGCAGCTGCAAGTGGCAAGAGCGAACCACACCAAAAAGCAAAAACATGCCCCCATTCCAACTTTATATTGTATGTTGGCTCCACCCCTGGGCAGGTGCAGAGCTCACACTGCCAATCCCAGTGCTACACAATAAATCAATCATAAATGTTAGATTTAGCTGCCTCTATGACTACATGAGGCTTTGGGGGGCATCTATATATAAACCATAACACACTGCCTCAATATTAGACTGCAAAATTTCTTCTGCAAGATTAATTAGTCTGCTGCCCTTAATCTTAGTCTCAGGTAAAATTTCTGGACATAAGCAAAATGCAGGCAAACTTTCTGCCAAGGTATAACACACATTATCTGGAGTCCAACAGCCAGTGAGGTTCTTCTTCCCAGAAGAAACCTCCTAAATTTGGTCTTTACTACCAGCATTTCTGTCAGCCTTCTGATCTTCCAAACTCTGACTAGAAACTTCCATCAAGTATAGACTAAGGAATTCCAGCTCTACTTTTCAAGCTGGCATCTCCAAACATTTCCAAACTCTTCCTGTAAGCCAGTTCTAAATTTATGGCCAGGTAGTCACAGCAACAACCCCACTTCTCTGCTAACAAATTCAGTCTTAGTTACTTTTCTCATTACTCAAAGTTCTCAAAATCCAAAGTTAAAGGGGGAAAGGTTTATTTAGCTCACAATTCATATAGGTTTCAGTCCATAGTTGACTGGCTTCAAGGCAGAGTACCACATGGCAGAGGGGTGCATTGCAGAGGAGAAAAACAGTTCATTGCAGGCAAAGACAGCAAAAGACACAAGGCAGAGACTTTCTGTCCCTTTTGTATTGTGTCTAGGCTATGGGGATCAGGGCAGTGCCAAACCAATCAGTGGACTAATTTAGTAGTCACACACCCTTAATTCTGTCATTGCATTATGAATCAACCACACACTCTAGATCCAGCCACCTCTGAAAAAGCCTCACCTCTGACCTCACAGAGCTTTGTGGGAAGCATCTAAATAGGTATAAGAGTGTCCAGGAGAATTTCTTCTCAAATGAAAGAAAGGCTTCCCCTTTTGCAACCTTGAGCTTGCAGTGGGTGGAATCTTGAAAATTCTGAAATGCCTTCAAGGTATCTTTTTTCTTCTCATTGTACAAAGTACCTTGTTTTTATTTTTTGGGTTTTTTAATGGTTTTATGGTCTTCAGTAACCACACCTCCTGTGGGTCCAACTTTATATGTGGTTGATTTTCCACCAAAATTTAAGTTTTCTCCTTTTTCCTGCTTTTCTTCTGCTCCCAGTTCTCATATAAATTTGGATACAAATGGCTAGTAGCCTGAATGTTAGGATGCCCTGAAATTTTATCCAATAGATTAATTCTCCCATTGTTTTATGTTTCCAGGACATGGGCAAAATGCAGATAAATTTTTTTGGCAGAGTGTAACACAGATAGCCTCTAGTCAAACCGCCAATGGAGTCCTTGTTCCCAACTGAAACTTCTCAATGCTGGCCTTTGTGGCCTACATTTCTGTCAGCATTTTGGTCTTCCAAGCCCTGATCAAAATCACTTAATAACCTGAGTTTTCAGAATTCTAGGGTTTCTGTAGCTGGCATCTTCAAACCATTCCAAACTCCAGCTAACCAGGTGAAAAGGCTTCTGAATCCCATTTTCAGGTATAAGTTAGCAGCAACCCCCATCTCTGGTACTAACTTTCTACATTAGTAATTTTTTTTTATTCTGGAACCATATACCTGACATACACAATTTAAAGAATAGAAGGTTTATTTTGGCTCACAGTTTCAAGGGTTTTGGTCCATAGCAAGCTCATTCTAAAGCAGGAATAGCATTCTGGAAGAGTGTGGTGGGTCAAAGTGCTTCAATCAAGGCTGCTGAAAATCAAAGCAGGTGAACAGTGTCAGAGAGAAAGGAACTAAAGGCCACAGATAGTACCCAAGATAGTACCCAGAAGCACACCTTACCAACTAATGCAGTCAAATTGACATATCATCATTAAGAGTCACAGGTTCATTTTTTACAATGAAGTCAAACATGAAAATTCAAGAACCATAAAAAATAATGAACATTGTAAGCTTCAAGGACCTGTGTAAACTTTAAATGATAACATAATTTTAGGTAAAAATCTCAGATTTCCTTGAATAACTGATGATAAATTACTTTTGTAAATAGTTACCTCTATGTTGAATTAAGTTTTAAGGTCTCTAAAAGTTCACAAAACTTATTTTTTAAAACTTAAAAAATTCACTCTAATTGTAGAACTTTCAGTAAATTTGAAGTCCTTTTTCTGAAAATAACATTGGAAATAATTTTTCAAATAGAGAAATCAATTTTTTTATTAAACCTATTCTTTATAGTGAGTTGAAATGTACCTATAAATTCTGTTCTATTGAATGATCAAATATCCAAGATTATGTTGCATTACTCAAGACTGAAATATAGTAAATGTCTGATTTATTCCAAAGTTCGTGTTTGCCTCTGGGTGTTCACATTTTAATTCTTGACATGGAAAAATCACTATATAAAAGAAAAAGAATTTAACTTTCATAAATGCTGGGAATAGTGGTACGTGCTTATAATTCTGGCACTATGGGAGGTTGAAGCAGGAGAATTGTAACTTTGAGCTCAGCCTGGGAAACTGAGCGACTTTATGCCTCAACATCAAATATGAAGAAAAGAGTTGGGGATATAGCTCAATGCAAAGACCCTGGGTTCAATCCCTAGTATTAGTAAATAAACAAATAAACTCATAAAAATTTTGTAAGTTTTGGAAGGTTCTGAAATTTTAATATTTTTTCTTGACAGTATTTTAGTCATGAGTTACTCAATACATGATTAAAGGTAATAAAGTCAATTTTTTAACTTAATGATTCTATATAATTTTTATTTCTAAATACTAATTAAAGTTTACAAGAAAATTCTAAACTTTGGCAAATTCACAAATTAAGTTGGAGTTTATAATTGCTCCAAAGAACAATATTCCTTTATACATTCTCATGCCCACCATCTACAAGTACTCCAATATAACTCTCTGCTATGATGCATACGTTCTATATCTGTGCTTGTTAATATGTTACCGCTTAGCTTCTTATGCCTATTGAGTGGTTGATACATAGATAGTGTAAATATGGATCTAGATTTTAAAACTATGTTTGAATTTTAACTAAATTTAGAGAGCCATAACTGTTAGTAGCTACTACATTGTAAATCACACAGTCTAGACTTTTATGTTCTTAGCTAGAAATGCTTTTTACATGGTATAAAGTTCAGTTGAAATTATTGGGAATACATTCTTTCCTTTTCTAAGATACTTTTGTTTGATAGCAAGCACTTTTATGCTCCAGTGTCCTCTTATTATGACACTACCTATGTTAGAAAGTGGATAATTCCAATGTCATCTTCCTATGACATTACCTGAGTTAGAAACTGGGTAATTGGGGCTGGAGATTTAGCTCAGTGGCACAAGCACCTGCCTGGCAAGTGCAATGTCATAAGTTCCATCTCTGTTATAAAAAAAAGAAAGAAAGAAAGAGAGAAAGAAACTGGGTAATTAATAAAAACTCCTGCAACTAATGATCTATTTTACCTTTCAAACTTTTTTGTTTTCTTCCAGAATATCATATTAAGTGGATCATTTTATGGGTAATCTTTTGACTCTTTAATTTAGCACAATTCTTTTAAGCTTCAATTTCTGTATAGTGAAGCTAATTTTTTATTAAGTAAAATTCTTTTGTATCTATTAACCCACTTAAGTATTTGTTTTTCAGTTTAAGTAATTATAAATAATTTTATTTGTAAAGTCATGTGCATATAGAAACTAAAAACATTTACTCTGGACAGATCATTTAAAAGGATGAAAAGCAATCCATACATTAGGAGAAAATATTTGCAAATCACATTGTGAAAATATTTGCAAATTATTATTGGAAGTTGATTCTTGCATTATATTGGAAATGGTATGCCTGAAACAAGGAAAACAATGCTAGGTAAATTGAAATGTAATTTTCTGAAGCTAATCAGGGTTATATTTTGTTCTGAAATGAAGCAATCATAGGAACATAATAATATGGGTACTATAGTAATGTAAAATTATATGGCATCTGGAAAGATGCTTAAATATGTATTGGCTAGATTACAGTAGATATAAATCTATGAAAAAATAGAAGTAAGATATTTAGCAAAATTTTACAAGGAAAATAAGGGGTCATCAGATTTATAAGACTGCTGCACACATTTAAAATATGAGAACATCTAAGCATTAGTCATGGCCTTTGGATAGCTTGAGATGTAGAAATCTAGGTCACTGAAGTGATCAATCAAAATTCATAAAATATGTGTTTGAAAAAGGGGCACATGATTTCCTACTTGTCTTAAGGCTGACCATACATTAATGTGGATCAGAGAAAGAAAAGGAAATTCAAGCAGAATTAAGTCATAAATCAAGTATAACACATATGTGTAGTTGTTGTAAAAGACTTTGAGAAACAAGCATAAAGAATCTATAGAAAGGGAAGCAAATGAGAAGATATTTATGACAAAGGTAGAAAGAGAGAACAACTAGGTGGTAAAAAAGAAAAATGTGCACATGGCAAATTGTAGATGTGGGTGTTTCAGGAGATGGCAGTACCATTTCTGCATATTGTCGTAAGTACAAATATATATATATATATGTATAAATATATACATATTTTCTTCAAGGATAGTAACAGCTGTACATGCAAAAATAAAGAAATTTACATTGCTTTTGGAAGGAACTGTTTTCAAGAAATTCAGTGCTGTATGTCACATTTTTCCCCAGATGTTTTCTGAAATTAAACCATGTTCAGTCCTTGTTCTTTTTATCCTGATATACTTTTAGAAGCTATCATGGAAAGTAGAGATATCATTTTCCTTTAAGGAATCATGCCATAATTAGCAATATCAAAGAAGTCATGTATAACAAACAATATAAAATAATATGAAATATTTGATAATATTAATAAATATGTATTGTAGCTGTTATGGGACTAAGTAGTTTGTAAACTCCAGAAACCATTCCTTAAGTAAAATATGTTTTATTAGATCTTGAGGCTAGAAGTAAGTAATTATATGCAATGTTTTGTAGCTTAAGTTACAGGTCATTTAATTTTAAAAATATGAATAGAGAACTAATTTCTATCTACTAATCAATATGTATATATCTATATTTTATTAGTGTATCTAAATAAATAAGATAAACATATGTATTTATATTTACATATTATCAAATAAGAAAGAAAGATTTAGTTAAAGAATTTTAGGAGAAAAGAGCTAAGTGGAGACCATGCTTCTTCTTCCTCTATTGCCCTGGACAGTGGTGCCGGCCAGAGGAGTCGGAATTCATGCTACTCCTTCCTCCATTGCTCTGGGATGGTGGGGAAAGGAAGGCAGAGCCAGCTAGAGGAGTGTGAGTTTGTGTTCTCTTTCCTCTATTGTTCCTGGACTGTACAGCTGTTGAGGGGAGTCTGAGTTTGCACTCCTCCCTTTCTCCATTGCCCTTGGAGAGAGGGACCTGTGAGAGGAATCTGAGTTTTCAGTATCCCCTTCCTCCATTGTCCTGGGACAGAATAGCTGGTGAGAAGCACAAGGCTAGTGAGAGGATTCTGAGTTTGCACTCCTCTCCTCTCCTCCTCCATCACCCCAGAAAGGTACAGCTGGCAGGAAGCATGAAAATGCTGCAATTGTAAGAGTCATAATCATTACCATAGTCTAGTACCAAAGAAATGGGCCCCAAGTAAAATTGATAATAACTCCTCAGTCTTAACATATCGGGAAGGTAGGTTCTAGGGATAGACATGAAGACCAAGAACCACATGCATCTAGAAGGAATCCAGAGGAACAGACACCTTCTAAGAAAGCCTCAACACCAGTGATAAGTCTATCTAACATAAGAAACCTAACAGCATCAACACAGAAAACAAAATAAAATAGAAAATAGAAAATGGCAAGACATAGAACAAAATGCAACCCCAAATGCCCAGCCCACCCAGGACAAGTCTAGAGCACAAAGAGATAGAGAAAATTGGAAGTCAACAAATGGAACTCTCTGAAATGATAGCAGCAGAAGTGCAAAAATAAATGGAAGAGGCCATAGAAAAAATAATCTCTAAAGTGCAAAAAAAAATGACTATCAAAATAAGACATGAAAGCAGACACAGATAAACAAATAGAGGAAATGGCTCAGGAAAATGATGGAAACCATGAATGCCAAACATAGACAAGAAATGGAATCAGTGAAACAGATCCAAACAGAAATACAGGAGATTAGAAACTCCTTTGAAAGTATATGCAGCAGATTAAATGAAAGTGAGGATCAAGTATCAGATCTAGAAGACAGGAACACAACTAGTGACCAGGAGAGGGAAGATACCTTAAAAATCACAAGAGATCATTAAAAATCAATCCAACAGCTGCAGGATGAAGCAAAGAGCAGCATAAGATTGATTGGAATCAGTGAGAAAGCTGGAGATGGTACAAAAGCCATTAAAAATCTCTTCACAAAAATAATGGCAGAAAGCTTCTCAAAGATAAAGAATTTGACATACAAATAAATGCAGAATATAGAACTGCAAATAGCTATGACCAAAACAAATCTACTCAAAGGCATATAATAATCCAGATTAAAGAAATTCAGCACAAGAAGAAAATATTAAAAGCAGCTAGAGAAAAGAAACATATCACCTATGAAGGAAAGCCCATTAGAATCACAGGAGACTTCTCAATGCAAAGCCTCAAATCAAGTAGAACATAGAGGTATTTCAAGCCATAAAGGAAAACAACCTTCAACCCAGACTGATGCACCCTATAAAACTATCTTTCAAAACTGATGGAGAAATAAGATACTTCCATGACAAAGAACAACTGAAGAAATTTATGACCAACAAACCAACTCTACAGAATGCTCTGAAGGGTATATTAAAAAGAGATAATGAAGAACACAAACACATGAACACCAAGAGAAAGAGGCCACCAGACAGGAAAAGCAATTAAACAGAGGAGAAAAACAGAACAAACAATTGGAAAATGACATGAAAAAGAAAAGCCAATACATATCAGTTATAACCATCAATGTAAATGGTCTGACCTCACCAATCAAAACAAACAGACTTGCACAATGGATCAAGAAGCAAGATCCAACAAAATGCTACATTCGAGAGACATATTTAACCCAAAAGGAGATTTGTAGACTAAAAGTCAAAGGATGGGAAATAATTCTTCATGCCAAGTAACCCAGAAAAAAGCAGAGGTTGCTACTCTACTTGCATACAATGCAAACTTTAAGCAAAAACTGATAAAAAGAGACAAAGAAGGTCATTGCATACTTGTTAAGGGAAAACTTCAAGAAGAAGAGATACCAACAATAAATATTTGTACACCAAAAAACACGTTCACCCAACTACATAAAACAAATATTAACGGACATGAAAAACCAAATAAGCACTAACACAGTTTTAGTGGCAGACCTTAATACCTTAGTCTCAATACCTTACAAAGAGATAGATTAACTAGACAAAGAATCAACAAAGAAATATTAAAATTAAACCAAACCTGTGAACAAATGGACTTGGTAGGTGACTACAGAGTTTTCCACCCTAAAACATCAGAATACACATTCTTCTCAGCTGCACATGAGATATTCTCCAAAACAGACCATATGTTAGCTGGCAACACATGTTTAAGTAACTGTAGAGAAATTGACATCATCGCATGCAAGCTATCTGAGCATAGCATGATGAAATTGGAAATCAACAACAAAAGAAATCACAAAATCTACATTAACACATCAAAATTAAACAACACACTTCTGAACAACCATTGGGTCACAGAAGAAATTAAGATGAAGTTAAACTCTATATATAATTAAACAATAAAGGCAATACAAAATACCAAAACTTATGGGATGCAATGAAAGTACTCTCATGAGGAAATTTATAGCAATGAACTCACACATCAAGAAAACAGAATGAGCTCAAATTAACAACCTAATGTTGAACCTGAAAGTTGTTGAAAAAGAACAAATCAAACCCAAAGCTCATACAAGGGAGAAATTAAAAAGATCAGAACAGAAATTAATGCAATAGAGACTAAGAAACAATACAAATAATCAATGAATTGAAAAGTTCTAAAAGAATAAAGAAAATCAATAATCTATTAGCCAACCTCATCAAACAGAGGAAGGAAAAAACACAAATTTGAGCAATTAGGAATGAAAAGGGGGAGATTACAGTGGGTTCCACAGAAATCCAGGAGACCATCTATACCTACTATGAGAACCTATATTCCAATAAGATGGAAAACACAGAAGAAATTGACAGATTCCTAGGCACAATTGAATTGCCAAAAGTAAATCAAGAAACCAGAAAAATTCTAAATAGCCAGGTATTGGCCAATGAAATGGAAAATATAATTAAAAGTTTACCAACAATGAAAAGTCCAAGCCCTGACAGATTCACTTTTGAATTCTACTAGAAATTTAAAGCAGAACTAATGCCACTAATGCTGAAACTCTTTAAAGAAATTGAAAGAAAAGGACTGGGGATTCAGCTCAGTGGCCTAAGTGCCTGCCTGGCAAGCGTGAGGTCATGAGTTCAGTCCCCAGTGCTGCAAAAATAAATAAATAACTAAATAAATAACTAAATAAATTTAAAAAAAAAGAAATTGAAAGGAGGCAGTACTTCCAAAGTCATTCCTGGAAGCAAGTATTACCCTGATTCCAAAACCAGAGAAGAACCCAACCAAGAAAGAAAACTAAGGAATAATCTCCCTAATTAACACTGATACAAAAATCCTTAATAAGATACTGGCAAACAGAATGCAGCAAATCATTGAGAAGATTATACATCATGAACAAGTAGGTTTCATCCCAGGAATGCAGTGATGGTTCAACATACACAAATCAATAAATGTAATACACTGTACTAACAGAACCAAAGACAAAAATCACATGATCATCTCAATAGATGCAGAAAAAGCATTTGACAAAGTCCAATACACATTCATGACAAAAACTCTATAGAAAATTGGCATAAATGATCTTTGCCTCAATCTTATTAGAGCCATCTATGACAAACCAACAGTTAACAGCATGTTAAATGATCAAAAATTGAAAACTTCCACTCTAAAATCAGGAATAATACAAGGATGTCCATTATCACCACTCATATTCAATGTGGTTCTGGAAACATCAGCTAGAGCAATTAGACAAGAGAAAAAACAAAGATAGGAAAGAAAGGAGTTAAATTATCATTATTTGCAGATGACATGATACTCTACAAAGAAGATCCCCAAAAACTCCATGCAAAACTTGTATATTTAGTATTCAAATTCAGCAGTGTAGCAGGATACAAAGTCAACACTCAAAAACCAACAGCATTCCTGTACACAAGCAGCAAATTCACAGAGAGAGAAATCAGGGAAAGTACACCCTCCACAATTACACCTAAAAATAATGAAAAATTTAGGGACCAATCTTACAAAGGATGCAAAAGACCTGTACAGTGAAAATTACAGTGCTGTATAAAAGCGATCTAAGAGGATATCTGAAAATAGAAAGATATCCCTATCTCTTAGATAGGAAGAACCAGCATAGTGAAAACAGCCATACTTCCAAAACTACTATACAGATTTAATGCAATTCCAATCAAAATGCCACTAGCATACCTCACAGAACTAGAGAAAACATTTCTAAAATTCATTTTGAAACAGAAAAGACCTAGAAAAGCAATTCTGAACAACAAAAACAAGTTAGGAAACATCATAATCCTACACCTGAAATTATGCTACAAAGCTACTATGATAAAATCAGAATGATATAGGAAAAAAGCAAAACAAAACAAAACAAAACAAAAAGTAGGCCTGAAGATCAGTGGACAGAAAAAAAGATGCAAACTCAGCCCTAACCTCGCTCAGTCACCTTATCTTTGACAAAGGAGCCAAACATGTTCATGGGAAAAAAAGATAGTCTCTTTAATAAATGGTGATGGAAAAACTGGCTTTCTACATGCCAAAGATTAAAACTAGACCCATGTCTACCACCATGCACTAAATTAAAGTTAAAATTGATCAAAGATCTAAACATTAAAATAGAGTAATATTACTGGAAGCAAAAATAGGTAGAGATCTTGAAAATGTGGTGTAGGCAGACTTCATGAACAAAAACAAGACTACAAGGGAAATATTAAAAGAGTCAACAAATGGGCTCTCACCTCATCACAAAGCTTTTGTACAACAAAAGAAACCACTAAGAAAGTGAAAAGACAATGCACAGTGTGGGAAATAATTGTAGCCAATTGTCCTACTACAAAGGACTTGTATCTCTATAAAGAATGGAAAAAATCAGATCCTCAAAACAAATTCAAAGACCGAATCCAAAAACAGGCACCTGAAATAAATACACATCTCTCAGATGAAGAAATACAAATACCGCCATTCATTCTGGAGCAGCATAGCAGCTGCTGCTCTGGGCCTGGCTTGAGTTGAAGGCACGAGCAGTGAATTTCACCTAGCCATGCTGTTGAGGACTTAATGAGCAGATCGCTAGGGACCTGCACCCATTCCACCATCAGCCCTGGACATTTGGAGTATCCCTGGGGTGCTGCCTGGGTTCCACCCATTCACCCCAGAGCAGTGTAGCAGCTGCTTCTCTGGGCCCAGCATGAGTTGAAGGCACGCACAGAGAATTTCACCTTGCCATGCAGCTTGGGACCTCACCAACAGACAGGTAGAGACCTGCGCCCATTCCACCATCAGACCAGGACATTTGGAGCTTCCCTGGGATCCTTTCTGGGCTCCATCCAGACACCACCCAGCAACAGAAAAGCCACAGTGGTAGTCCTGTCTGGAGCTTAAGGCATGCATTGTGAGTTTCACCTAGCCTTGGAGCCTCAATCACCCACGTTGGATTCACCTGCCACAGGGGCATACAGGAAAATGACAAAATGAAAGAGCAAAATGCAATCTTGCACCTCCAGTCCTTCCCAAACAAGCCAAAGAGACATGGACATAGAAGAAAGTATAGACCACACATCTGAAACTTCTGAAATGATAGCAATTGAAGTAAAGAAACAACTCCATGAAGCTTTAAAGGAACTGAGATGAGAAATGATTCCCCAGGTCAAACAAAAGACGATAAATGTAAGGAAAGAAATGCTAAGCACATCTAAAGAAGATATAGTTGGAAAAATAGAGGAGCACTGCAAAACAATGGAAACCTTGAATGAACCATACAAGAAAGAATTACAATGCATGAAACAGATTCCAAGAGATATCAAGGAAATCAAGAATGCCATTGAAACCTGGCAAAGCTGCCTCAAAGAATGTGAAGGTAGATTTTCAGACCTTGAAGACATGATTGCACCTAGTGAGCAAGAAAGGAAACATCTTTTAAAAATAAGGAATCAGGAAATGGCAATTCAGCAGTTG
>RJWT010045968.1:0-11535 GCA_004365215.1 Cuniculus paca | reverse complement strand
TGCTGTGTCCACGGTCCCTGGCAATCTCCGCTGCACTCTGTAGGCAAAACTGGATCCAGGAGTGATTGGAAGACAGAGGAGAGCATGGCATGGGAAAGGAAAGGAGGTGAGAATGAATGAGAGGGTCTGGAAAAACCAACAGCTTGTCCCCACCTTACCTACTTAGAAAATACTGTATTTGAGCTTTCAGATATCACCAAATCTGGTGTTTAATTAAGCACTTTATGATCTGGTTGTAAATTCTCTTTCGAAGGATTAAGTATTACATTCTCTCTCTATTTTTTCAAATAGCATTTGAAATAACCCATTTGAAATTATGGTTAGTTTGCTTTTGAGGACAACACCAAAAATGTGAACTAGTAATTTACTGGTGGGCAAAACTTGGCTCGCACCATGGGACAATTAGCACTAATCCATGAAACGTCGAAGCAAATTTGACCTAAGCTTCCATTCAAGGAAAACTGGCTTTCAATTATTTGAGGTGTTTCGAGGCACTTTCCTATTGACCCATTGGCACAAAAGACTTTGGCTGTAGACCACAGAGGGAAAAAAGACAAAGCAAGCCTTTAATTCTTGGCTTTCTCAGACAGAAGTATCAAGGTGAAAATTTTTATTTAATAATATTTATTTAACACATGGTATCTCCGAAATTTTCTTTAAGTGCTTTGATTCTATTGCATTTTTAAATTGTTACAATTTTTCTGCTTTCCATTTAGCAGATAGGAAAACCGAAGCCCTCCAAATATTAAGCAAACCATTCGAGGTCACAGTAGTAAGTGAGGGTGTGAAGATCAGAACCGTTTGAATAAAAAAGTATTCCTGTATCTTTACTATGGAGAGTACTAAATTTTTCCCAGTTCATATTATTGAGTGCCTGAATAAATCATTTTACTCATGAAGAGAAAAATTTATTAAAATCTTGTTACTCTTTTGTAATTCACTATCTTTTCCCCCCCTAGTTATCAGGATGTTATGAGGATTTTTTCATCCAATTTAAATTTTACCTCAAAAATCACTGGACATTATATTAGTCCAGAAATCCATGGAGTATTATTATTTTCTAAAAGGCATAGCTATACCTTTGTGGCTGAACTCATTAGGGAGACATATATATATAAGTAGAGAAAAGTCCAGGGGGCAGATGGTAATGTGTCAAGCTGTGGCTTACGACATGAAATAAGCACTTGTTTCGAGTGCGTTTTGATGTATTATGATACTGCAGTGCAATTGCAGCTAATTAATAGTGTGTAACAAGTTACAGAGCAATGTGTGCCTCTGCCCTCACTTCTTCCCCATGCTAAGAGTGATGTGGAGGGCCAGATAATGTACTGCAGGGAGAGGAAAATTATTTTGGGTTAGAGATGTTAAAATTACACCTCTCAGGTATGTACCTGATTTCGTAAAACTTATTTTTGCTCTACTGGAAAAACACTGGTGTAAAACTCATTGTCTCCTAGAACATTGGTCAAGGTCAGTTTGTTTCTGTTGATAGTGTTATTTTTTTCAAAATGGGGAGAAATTTCTGGATTGGAATTAAGTCATCAATATCTTCCATCTGTTTTTAGATGAACTTATTCAGTCTTTTACATTCACGCATACATGCCGTTAAGCTGATTCTCCATTGATTGCCTATTAGGGATTAGTGATGCAATATTGAGTTATTTAAGACTTCTGAGTATCAAGGGATTATTTTTTCAGCTAAGTGTAGGATAATAACAGCTTTTCAGTAGTGTCACTATTTGATCCGTGTAGGAATTCATAATGAATGTTGTTTCAGGGGCATTTTTTTCCCTACTAAAAATTGAAGATGCATTTTTCTTGAGTTTCAAAGTACAATGAAGGCAAGGACTACTTCTTGGTTTTCAACTTCAGAATATTTTTCTTGCTTCGTTTGGCAGCCCAGCTAGTTCTAGAGGATGTGGAAGGTTGTTATTGGTAAGATGATTAAGAATTCTAGTTAGATGGCCAGAGACAAGCAGACCATTCCTCATTAAATCCTATTTTTCTCAGCAATAGTTCTCTGGATTTATTTAGCCTAAATATAAACAACATTTAAATTCTTTCCTTTTTGACGCTTAAGGGTTCTCCTGAAGGTCTGTTCTTAAGTATAGGTTTGTCGTTCAATTATTTATCTTCATCTTTTTGTTGTAAAAATAATAGATATTGTATCATAAACATGGAGTTTTTAAAATACAGATCCTAGTGGATTTACTCAGAATCTTTGATATTTATTTGTTATTATTTTGGAAAAAATGAGAACAACTTCCAAACCCCTTACATGTCTAGTCTGTATGGATTTGATCTTTTAAAGGAATCTGTAGAAAGTCATGATCTTCCTTTTACATAATTTGGTGAATGACAGTTTTGCTTTTAAAATTTGGGTTATGGTGTAGTTAGAATGAAGCTTGAATGAAAACTAGGTTGAGACTGTTAGCGAGACTGGGTATAGCCATTCACTGGGTAGATCAAACCTGGTTACTTATCTGAAAGTTACAGAAGGAAGTTGGCATAGACAACTTGGCCAGATTCTTTGATACAATGGAAGTGCAGGTTTCTGAATTCTTCATGGTGGATCTCACTACTGCAACTGAGGATGGTAAATATGCATGAGTGAAGTTATATCTGAGAGTCCCATTCTCCTCACAGCCTAGCACATAAAACTGGAGACTTGTCCGGATTCTCTGCACTTCCAAATATGGAGCTTCTTCCTCTAATGAGTAATTGTTTTGGCTATAGTTGATCTAGAAAAGTCTAAGGGACCTCTTCATGTGTGTTGGAAATGCCTCTTTCATCTTGAGGTTTTATAATATAAAGTTATGACTACAGTGGGTTATACAGCATGAAAATAACCCTAGTTTCCAACCTCAGCTCCTCAGGCTAACACAATTTGTTCCAAGGTTTTCCTCAGTAAGAAATGGTTTTCTTCCTGTAACACATCTAAAAAATTGTAATAGACTTGTGGAGAGAAAACACAATTGATGCAGGTCTAATCATGAGAATTGCTCGTGGTTCTGTTATCTCACATGACAAATTATTAAGTAAGAGGCTAATTCAACTATGTATCAACATATGGAAAATATTGACTTGCTTTTTCTTCCTGTTGGAAACACAAAGACTTATTAAATGTTAATATTTTGAAAATGTTCAAACTGCTTTCTGGCTAGAGAAGACAAAACACTGTACAGGGAAATGCTTGGATGAGTAGTAGAAGGTTGACCAGATGCCTGAGTAAAACACTTTGCTAACTTGGGTTTCCTACTTTGAAAAGAACGAAATTTTCACTTTTTAAAATTGTATGACATAAAAATTACTGTTATGTTGTGTAAGTGTGAACATTGTCCTAGGAAGAAATCAAGGCTCATCTTTTCTTGGGGTAGTCTCGTTTGTATTGTGACCTCTGTCTGGAGTGATCTTTCATTGAAATCATGTCCAAACTCTAAAATGAGCTGAAACTTGTCCTGATTCTCTGCACTTCCAAGCATGGAGCTTCTTCCTCTAATGAGTAATTGTTTTGGTCTCCTTGAGTTCTTCATGAGCCTCCATAAGGTCAAGTTTGGAATCTTCTGAGTGCTGGATCCTAGCTTATTCCTCTTGTGCCCCTCCCTCCAAGCACAATGCTTTCTAGTCATGTTTCAATAATTATTTATTCATTTTTATTTCATTTTATTGTTTCAATAACTTGTTATAAAAATTGGGATATTTTTAACTGGTAGAAGTCTTTCCTACCAATCATCATCTGTATTTTAGATACTAAATGTTTTCATGTTTTCAAACCCTTCTTTGGTACTTCCTTCCACTGAGATCAGTTCAGTATCTCACATAGTGAAAAATATGGTAACTTGGCTCTGTTTATTTATTTTTATTTTTTTATTTTAAAGAGAACAAAATGAAACAAAACAAAACAGAACAGAGTCAAACACAGCATAGCATTTCAGAACAGAACACTGCAAGCAATACAGGTCTTCAAAACATAACAACAGGAGATTAACAATGGCTACCCTAGTGTCGCTTGCCTTCTTCGAAATGGTTGTTCATACATTTACAGACAATAAACTCAAACAAAATAAAATGATATAAAACCAGTTAAAACAAAAGAGTGAAAGCATGACAGGCCTTCAAATCAGACAACAAGAAACCAACAATGGCTACCTTAATGTTCCCTGTTTTCTTCAAAAGTTGGCTCCGTTTATTTATCCTTCTTTTCATTTGACCTGACTGTCTAGGAGCTGTGCTCATAAAGACTATAGTGATAGAAAGACAGGATGATAAAAGTATAAAATACAATGCTTAGTGTATGGAACAGGCAACGCCAAATTTAGGACACGTGGAAAGTGGTAGTCAAAGAGGCTATGGATCTTCCTTAAAGGTTGTGGTTTGTGCAGGTGGCTGGTGTTGATGGTTGTACAGGGGTGTTCTCATTGTTCCTAGTTTGCTCATCATGAGTTTCATAGGGGCTGCTGCAGGACCACAAAGGGTCCTTGATGCCTCTCTACTGACCCCTGCCATTCAACTCTCCTTTCCACCTGACAGTGCTCCCCAGCGACACCAAAGGTGGGGTGGGGGTGGGGCCCTTGCATCTACTTGCCCTGTCAGTAAGGGGCCTTTAATCTGTTTTAGCATGAAAAATTCATTAAGAATGTACTATTATTTCATCAGTGAAATCCTCAAATTTTAAATTAAATCCATAGGTCTGGTTTAGCAACCGCCGTGCAAGATGGAGGAAGCAAGCTGGGGCCAATCAACTCATGGCTTTCAACCATCTCATTCCGGGGGGATTCCCTCCCACTGCCATGCCGACTCTGCCAACGTACCAGCTGTCGGAGACCTCTTACCAGCCCACGTCTATTCCACAAGGTATAAAGAAGGAGAGTCGAGGAGATTAAACTGTAACTTCCAATCACTTTCTCTGGCAGATATTTTATACAATTAGTTCTTTCTATGATGTTGACATCGATGCTGTTTGTATGTCAATTATGTAATATCGGGTTGTCCTAAATGTTCCTGTCACATTTCAGAAACATAGTTTATTCCATGACATATCTGAATTCTTCTAGATAAACGGTGTTGTAATATGATACCATTTCAGTATTTTAAAACAAAACAACCTTCCTAAATAAACATGGGGTTTGCTTTTTTGTTAAAAATTTACTGCTGCATTTGTACACCAGTTCCGTAATGGTTACTAACTGCAGTACATTTGTACACTAGTTTGTAATTAACCAAAGATTTGTGATGGTTACTAACTGCAGGAGTAATATGGAGAAGGAATGCTTTCATAAAGTCCCTATTTCTTAGCACTTAGAATTAAATGGGATAACGTTAAATTGAAAGACTCAGGTATTTTGGATTATGAAAGACAGCATGTCAGGCATTTGAGACTGCTATTGCATTAATATACAGGTACTGTAAAAGTGCATTTGATAAGATATTTGAGACTTGCAGACATGTTGGTTAATTGTCACACTGATTAATATCATTCACTACCAAAAGAAACTTGTTAGCACTGTGAATGTGATTTCTGCATTCATATTCTGGGTGAATGTACCATGAGAGTATATATCTAAGTTATGTACTTGCAAATATGTACAGAGGTAGACGTGGCTATAGCTGTTGAATGATTCTACACCTATACCTTAGGCAATACAGTTTGAATTATCTCTGGACCTCACCAATACATACTGCTGATGGCTTGATGATTTGGGGAATTTTGCACTGAATTGACTCTGCTGGCCTACAAAGAAACTTTCTGGTTGACCGTCTTCTTCATTTCAGCTGTGTCGGATCCCAGCAGCACTGTTCACAGACCTCAGCCACTTCCTCCAAGCACCGTACACCAAAGCACTATTCCTTCGAACCCGGACAGCAGCTCTGCCTACTGCCTCCCCAGCACCAGGCATGGATTTTCCAGCTATACAGACAGCTTTGTGCCTCCATCGGGGCCCTCCAACCCCATGAACCCCGCCATTGGCAATGGCCTTTCACCTCAGGTCAGTCCCGTGTTTCAAGACAGATGATTTGCTGTATACCAGAACCAAATAGTCAATTCCCTGAGGCAGTAGTATAATGAATTGCCAAATTTAAACCATAATGTATTCTTTATACAAGCCACATGATTTTAGTTTTCTAGTTTCCTTTCTTCTACCCTTCCTACTGGCTGCAGCAAACGTTGTAGCTTAGACTTAAAATTCAAATGACTTTTAATGTGATCTCTGAGACTTTGTGTTTATACTTAGTTGTTGAAGCACTTATCATATGTCTTCTCTACCTGCAGCTCTGGGTTTTGGTTAAGAACCCCACAAACATGGTGGCTTTAGTTTTGTTTCTTGTCTCAAATGGTATTTGTTTGAGTGGACAGGGTTTTGAGCAAAAGTACCTGATAAGAAAATAGCAAAGCTTTGACACGATAATCCGAGAGGGAGAAAACAAATGATGCGGAGAGAGACTCAGCTGATCACTACAGCACTCTGAAATAAGCAAGTTATAAATGCACAAATTAGGAGAATTACTGCTCTTTGGGAATATATAAATATTAGAATGTTGTAATTGTTTTTCTAATTTGCATTGGACTATGAGCTTTTCTTGGGAGATCATATTAATAAATTGCCTTGATAATTGCATGTCAGAGAGATGGTTAAATTTCTTACATGTGGCATCTGTCTGAGGTTGACATTATTAGCAGTTGTTTAAATACAGATCGCTTGATTTTATTAGAGAGCAGTTGGCCCAGGTGGTGAGAAGAGCTCTCCACTAAATTTGGAGAAATGTCGCAAAGGGGTTGCAATCTATAATTGCAATCGAGAATCTCTTCAGGGCTGAGAGAGTGAGAGTTTTAACAGCTTTATCTTTTCTTGACCTCCTTTTTCCTCCTGGTGGTTAGAAAAACAGAGAGAAGCTCAGAATGACACAAATGAAAAGTGAAAAGACAATTATACTCAATTACACACTAATCACTGACTATCACCGCTTCCTAAGCACCAAGAGGGCATTCTAATAGGCAGAAAATGAGATTTTAATGGCACAAAGGGTGGCCAAAATAACGACTCATATATCTTTGCTTTCTTCGTTTTCTTCAACTTGTGGTGTGATTCTTAGGAGTGGGGCTCTGGGGCTCTGCACTACTGTGATAACTGAGTAGCTGAAAAGTTCAAAGCCCTTGGAGTTGAAAAGAGTGGATAGCAAAGGCAATGAAATAAACATTTTTGCCTAAAGGCAAAAGTTCATAAATCCTTTTTTTTTTTGTAACAGTAAATGTAATTAAGTTTCATGATTCCTGTAGCATATCCTGGTATAAAAATAATAATATAAAAAGTAGGAGGTGGCTTTAAACCTCAGCTGAAAAATGACAACATGAAAACAATTGAAAGTGCTTCCTACAGGACTTGAATGCATTTGATTTCTGAGTAGTGGCATTTGTGAGTGTGACTTTGCATGACAATCATGAGCTTATACTGACGGAGTAATCTTTAGAAGCCCCAGATTCACTGCAGATAAACTCCTCCCACAGTTTAGACAGAATATCTAATGTAGTTTATATGATTGTTTAACCTTAGTAGTTTGTGGCCATAGAAAGGCTTTTCATGAACATGACTTGGTTGAAAGTTTTAACAGAAGTAAACTACATTCTTAGGCTCTTCTGTCAGGTGCAATGCAGAATCCCATCAACATTTCTCAGCATCTTATTTCATTCAGTAGTAATGAAAAGAACACAAACCTATATTCTATAGTGAAACTGCTAGTTTCTTATATTATATTGTTTTGTGTGTAATGATAATTGTATTGCACTCTATTATGTAAATATTACATGAGTTGAATTGCTAGAGTTTGAACTTCCAACAGTTAACCCTGGACTTCAAGAAGATTGGAGATGAGTTCAGGGCTGATGGTAGGGTGGGAGTCATCCTCGTATCAAGCAATGGAAAATACCACAACATTTTTTCCTGTATTTCTTTCATATTCTACTAATTACTTATTACCTTGTAAATATCCAGGCTGTTTTGTGTTTCTATCATATATTTCTGCCTCAAACCACCCTTAGGATCCCATGTTGTCTTAGTTCTTGTATCATTCTTAATGAGCTAAAAAAAGCAATGAGTAATATGAAATTTCTCCTTATTTCTCCAGGCAAAATTAGAGAACAAGAGAAGAAGTGAATCTATATCTTGCCAAACACTTACGAAATAATGGTGTAGGAAAATTGCGACTAGGACTCAGATTTCATTGGAACTGATCATTTCTTAAGAATGCCTCCAGTTAGATAAGAGATGTTTACACCAGATTTGGTTGACTGGTTTTATTAAAAATAAAGAGAAATTTGAGGCAAAGAGCTTAGATATAGCAATCTTATTTACCTGCTAGCTAAAGGAAAGAGGTGATGATTCTTCAGTTACTGCTTGTGGAGACGTGCAGATTAACATATTGGACTACATAATACTAACAATGGTGCTAATATTGCAATTGCCATTTCTCTTCTTCCTCTCCACTTACTCTTCTAACTGTCCTGCCCCTGTCTGGTCAGCTGTGATATAGATGGTTCCACTGAGGCCCAAAGAGACTGTGACCAGCCATAGAACAAATAGGGAGGGAAATGGGACCAGAATCTGAGATCTAGATTTCCATTATAGCACATGATTGAGTGAAGAGGAAATAGGTTTTGTGACAAAACAGGGGCAGACAGTTTTCATTGTATTTTAAAATAGTTTAATGCAAACTATTTTTCTAAACTTCCAGCTTCAGATTCATTCGTACTCTCCTTGCTAAGCCCAACAAAATCTTCTAATAATGAAAGTAGTGCATGCTTATTGCAAAACATGAAAAGTTTCAAAAGTGTCTTTAGAATAGAAAAAAATTCTTCCAGGGAAACACTTGATATTCTTGCATATTCCTTTCTGGCTCTTTTTGAGCTTTAAGACTTCAAACATAATAAAGCCTGATGTGGGGGTGCATGCCTGTAATTTGAGCACTCTGGGAGGCTGAGGCAGGAGGATCACAAGTTCAAGGCCACTCTGGACAATTTAGCAACTTAGCAAGGCCCTGTCTCAAAGTAAAAAATGTAGCTCCATGAGAAGGCTCTGGGTTTTATCAAATAAGACAAAGTTGTAATTGAGATAATAGTGTATATAATTTTGTGTCCTGCCTTTTTTCTGTCTGTCCATACCAACATAGGCCTTTCTCTGCCTATTAAGTTAAACTGAAGTTTTTTGAGCAATTTATGGTCTATGTATTGTAGATCTCTTTACTGGAGGATATATGACATATTAAATGTATATGCACATTTTATTTGATGTTTTCACTAGTGTCATTAAAACTGATGTATTTTTTACCATTCAGACTTGGAAATTGTGAGCTAGATGTGTATGAAAAACTATAGAACGGTCTTTCTAGTTTTTTTTTTTTGTCTTGTCAAGGGATTAATAGAAACCATAAAGGCAGGCAAATCATTTCTCTGTGTGAGTTGCACCTGAGCAAGAGTTGGTTTTTGTTTGATTTCTCTATCTGCTTTCACAAGTGAAGGTTCTGTTAAAGCTAAAATAAAAAGCACAGTCATTTACCAAAGGGCACTTTGCTGAGCCCTCGGGCCTTGGCACAGGGAAGGTCTCTGCATCGCGGGGAGCGAGCTTGACGCCCGCACTCGGGGGAGTCGCACCTGTCCAGAGGATCAGGCAGCAGAGCGTATTCATCCAGTCCAAATCTCACAAAACCAGAAGAATTCCGTTTGAAACTGTGCTTGTAGCCTTTCTGCAGTGGCTAACAGGGTCTGTGCCCTACTTAGCTGTTGGCGGCTTTTCCTGTTCTGGGTGAATCAACAGTTTTATCTGGGGACTACTCCCCTTTTACTCATGGGGAAACTGAGGCCAAGGTAATGCCATCGTATAAGTGTCAGAGGGACTTTCTGGCAGGGTTAAGAGGCAAGTCTGTCTTCCGGTTGTTATTTATTCTTCCATCAACACAAATTACACGTTTTGGTTGCTGGTCTCTGCCAGAGGAGGCAGAAAGTCCCAACAAGTTTTCTGTGGGCTCCAGCCCTGCTGTCTGACCTGATTTTCCTGCAGGCCTGGCCGAATGACTTCACAGACGGAGTGTTGGTGTCACATTCCGTCACGGACGAGCGCTGCCAGGCAACGTGGAGAGACATTCTCCGTGATGGGTGAGGGGGTGATGGACTGAAACCCCAAACAGTGCCACTTGTCCGAATAGCTGTCTGCACGGCATAAACCTTCCAGGAGACGCGGTGTAGAACGCAGTCCAGAGCACTCCCCGAGAAAAGCCTTCAGCTCTTTCTAGTGAGGGCTCTCCTTGGTCGCATCAGCCAGCCTCTTCGGAAAGGCTGTGTTTGCTTGGTGTGGGGCCATGCAGGACTTGGGGGGAAAATAGACCATTTATTTCCTCTCTGTCCCCAGGGAACACATTCCCAGCACCTTGCTACACGTGCAGGGGGACAAGGAATGCTCACTTGGAATATGGAGTGCACAGAAATACTACCATATGCTCGAGACATGAGGCTAATTAACATTTGGACCATATTCTTCTAATTAACTTTCCTCTGCAAGAAATACTACCCTTGCTGCTCCCCCACCCCCAAAACATACATAGACAGCCCCCTAAAACAAGGCCAATTAAATTAACAAACTTATATCATTTCACACCCCACCTCCACCCTACTGCTATGAACCCCTCAGTGCTATGTGACAGCTTCTAATGATTTCTTGAGTGAAATACAGTATCGGTGGGGTGCGTGGTCTCTGGGAAGCTTTTCTATTGTTCTTTAGTGTGCAAGAATGGGCCAACTTGCCTGCATTTAGGGTTCATCAACCATTGCAAATGATTCTTCAAATGTTTTGGGTTTGGTAAAACCTAAAACACATTTTTGCCAAGCACTTTTCTTCCTTAATTTTTCAAACTGTGTATTTTCGGGAAAATTTGACCCATATGGTTTTGATTCATTTACTCTTATATCATTGGCATTTTTTTTTTCCTACAGAGCCATTTGATATCCAAGAAGCTTTCCCAGCCTTTCCTACGTTCATCTTAAGCCTTTTCCTTCTTAAAAAGAGGAAGTCCTCTTTGCAACCTCAGAGGCCATAAATTTCGAGTATCTCTCAA
Organism: Cuniculus paca; assembly: GCA_004365215.1. Lineage (NCBI taxonomy): Eukaryota > Metazoa > Chordata > Mammalia > Rodentia > Cuniculidae > Cuniculus > Cuniculus paca. The sequence goes on along the minus strand of RJWT010045968.1, from coordinate 435 downwards.
TTCAGCATTTCTTAAAAATACATTTGGTATAAATCTGGATTATTATGAATGCATTTTATGTTTAGAGCAGATGGGCAGATTTTAGTTTCTGGTTTATGAGTGAAACCAATGACAAAGTAAGAAAACAGGTTCAAATTACAACAAAGGTTTTGTTTTAGAGAATATTCAACTGTTATTGATAAATCCCCACCACAAGCCCTGTACTCAGAAGCCTCATTTCAAATTTTGTCTTGGGTGAAGAGGTAATTGAATAACCAGTACACCTGTCCTATTTCACGGATAATCTACTGGAGAAAGAAGGAAAATTCTCATAAAGATTTGTGAACCAGCCTTGAACATGCTTGAACGTTTGCTCAGCACTCTTCACTTAGGAACAAAGAGTAGGTCTGCAGATCTCATCAAGTTTATTGACCATTAATCTAAGTCTGGTTGACT
>RJWT010045967.1:0-11535 GCA_004365215.1 Cuniculus paca | reverse complement strand
TGCACAGGATGAGGATATTTACCAAGTAAGGATCCTGGCTCCCTGCTGAGTGTCTCAGTTAAATGTCTCAAGTTGACACAATGTATCAACCATAACACCTTCCATCTTACTAATACTTAAGATGATTAGATATTCAAAATTTTGCACGTGTAAGGTGTGTGTAGTGATTTGTCACTGAGGTTTAAATTCGCAGTGCTCAGTTCTTTGGTTTATTGGCTTCTTTTATTTATTTTTACATCTTTTGAAGTGTCCAATGAAACTTTTTCCTGATATTTAAGATGTTTAGTGCTTTATTTTAAGGTTAAAAATACTGAGCTGGGACTTTATCTCAGTGGTGCAAGCATTTGCCTGGCAAGCATGAGGTCATGAGTTTGATTCCCAGGTACCAACAAAACAAAACAAAACAAAAACAAGTACTTCATATGATTCATATACAGACCATTTACAAAAAGGTGTTTTAAATGTAATTATCAATTACTCCTAAGCAACTACTTTAAAGATAACAATATTCAATATATTACCCATTGTCAACTTCCTATTATCTTGTTTTTGAGATTCTGTATCTTAGTTTTTTATTGCTTTTTTCTCCTTAAAATAAAATTTTAAAAAATTATCAGTTACTTGTAGTTTCCAAGTCTTCATATGTGTATATATATATATATATATGCACAAACTTATAATTCAGTGTTGTGAATAATAAATTAGAAATAAGAAGAACTAAACAAAGAACCAGTTAGCCGGGGATATAGCTCAGCTGCTTAAGTGCCTGCCTGGCAAGCGCAAGGTCCTGAGTTCCATTCCTGGTACAAAAAAAAAAAAGAGAAGAACCACTTAAATGCATTTTCCTCTAAAGTGGAGGGTAGTTTAAATGTATATAGAGCACTACATAAGCATTTGACTTTTTAATTTCAAGTGTATATTTGATTTTATATTAAAACATATAATGGTTACAATATTTTGCCCTATTTTATGTCATTCCAATACAAAAAAAGTACAGAAGTTCAGAAATAGACATCATTTCTGTGCATAAGGCACTGACAACATGCGCGTTGGAATATAGAGGTGTTACGTGTGACTTAAGGTAACTTAGGGACTTAGCTTCTCAAACTAGAAAGGCAAAAAGCAAGAAGTAAGCTGCCAACCTAATCCATCCTGAAACTGAATAAATTATAAGCATTTACCCATTTAGAAAATCTACAATTATAAATTAATTAATGGACATAGATATTAAAGAGTAAATGATAGCTTAATTAATAAAATTTGAAAATAAAAGAGACTAGCAATGTTGAAATATTTATTTTGTTTAATGTATTGGTATTAGAAATTATAACTACATCAAGAAATTTCAAACCAGTTACCTTTCTATTCTCTCTCTTTCTGGGATTTGATTTTATACTTATAATTTAAAAGTCAGCAACAATTACCACAGTTATCTGTTATAAGCTATAATTATGTTTTCTCTAATGGGGTGGAGGAACTTGTACTGAGTTAACAGACACCTAGAAGACTATCACTGCTGAAGAAAAAGTTGTATTAACACAAACTCTTATGGTTAATACATTGTGTCAACTTGAGCAGTTTAAAAGTTTAACTGAGAGACTCAGCAGGAAGCCAGGGTTCTCTCTTTGTAAATATCCTCATCCTGTGCAAAGGAGGGCAAGGACATTTTGTGAGTGCTACATCCACCCTGAAGGCGGGGGTGGCCAGTGTACAATTTGAGGGTAGAGAAGAGGCTTGCATTTGTTTTTTTGCTCTCTTTTGCTCTGGCTGCTGCCCTGAAGTGTTGCCCCAGTGCCATGCCACCCTGACTTGGAGCCACCTGATTATGGACTGAAATCTCCTGAAACTGTAAGCTAAATAAACCTTTCCTTGCTTCGCTTTGAGTGTCAGGTGTTTTGTCCCAGCAACAAAAAAAGTAACCAAGACACAAACCAAGAAAGAAACTTTATTTGGAAGATGACGATGTTGCTTCTTGAATGTAAGAGAGACGCAACGGCATCCATTAAGAAGATGCACTTTAAGCCATGCAAAATATATTCTATAACCTCACTTTTTAAAATATGCACATAAACTGTATTGTTGATTCTACTTAGATTGTACAGCAATAGAAATTTCAAAACTCTGACAAAAAAACTCCATTTTATATTTCTTCTTTTTTCTACCATGACAATTATTTTTGAAATCCTTAACAGGGAGACAAATTTTGTTGGATGGAGGAGAAGCTGAAGAGGATTGGAGGCAAATTCCCACATACCCACACTTTCCTGTGAGTTCCACCTCCCAAAGTCAGATGATACTGTGGCTCGCGGATGTGAGCACCCTGGGTAGGTTCACAGCTTTGCACAGAGAAACGCTGCACATGAGTTCGTCAGCCCTCCTGATGAGGAAGGGCGGGTTGGAGTTAATGGTAAGAGGCAAGGCACAAAGTTTAGTGTGATTACAGTGCTAGAAAAGGCTTTCACAGTCTTGTCATCAACTAGGGCTCAGTCTTATGAACCACCATGGACAGAAGTAGTTTACATTCTTGAGTTGTGGCTTCAAAATTTGCCCCGTCAAATAACATATCTGTAATGTTTATGTTCCCCTGAATCTGCTGTATAGACTTGATATAGAGTCCTTTGGAAGACACAGAGTCCTTTGGAAGACACAGGTTTCTGTGCCTTCTTGGGGATTAGAAGATCGGTTCTGCACCTGGCAGAGAAGAAAGCAGCTCATCTCTTAGCCACGCTGATTTCCTCATATAATCCGTCTAACTCCCACCCTCCTGCCTACCTTGCTTTGTGAGGATAGAGGAAGGCACTACACTAGGCAAGTGGTGGTGTCTGCCTGTTCCTTCAGCACATAGATAGCTTCTCCTTTATGCCTCTAAGACACAAACCATTTTACTCTTAGCAGTTTCTTTGAGCTGATTCTACTAGCGGTATAGCTGAATCACTAAGCATTTAAGACAATGCTTCCTAAAAAGGTAGTTTTGTGTTTCAGGATCAACCCCTGGTAGAAACAGGATGGGAAAGAGCACATGGGCAAGAGCAACAGTCCAGGTCTCAGCTGTAACATTACTGCTTTATGATTTCAGCCAAGTCCTACTTTCTTAGTGCTGTTGTTCTCATCCATCTACCAAAGTGACAGGACACAGGCTTTTCCCTTGTGTGCTGAAGCTGGGATGTGGCCAGAATTTATTGATTCCGTTTGGCAGTCTCCACTGTACTTCTGAGAGAGAAGAGGCTGGAGATTCCAAGACTGAGGAGCATTAGTGAAAGAGCATGGGCTCCCACTGGCTGGAAAAAGTGCATGCGACCTTCCCTCTGTGAAGCAAAAGCAGCCCTCGGGGAGGACTGGAAATGAGCACCCAGTTGGTATGAGTTTTAAACCTTACTATTTAAAAAGAATTGGGAATGAATAAAAAATGTGTTAGACTCATAATTTCTTCTGTAGTTGAGGGAAAGTAAGTGGAGGACACCAACATATATCAACATATTAGTGTGTAAAGTTAGAGTCACCATCTTCAATTGCAGAATTGGGAGGGTAAAACTCAGGCTGGGGAATTTCCTGATAATCAAGACAACTGGAAAGCAGTAGAACTCTGAAGAACCTGGTGTACCTTTTACTGCCTGCTACTTGTGTTAATAACTCACTCAGGCTAAAGCAATGGGGCATCTAGGCATCCATTGTTGATTCATGGGGATGCAGATAGATTATTTTAATGAGATTATTTTTTGTGGTAAAAAGAAAATTATGCTTCTCATCTCATTCTCAAAAAAGAGTCCAGAACTTACTGTACATGGTAATTATTGCCATCTGGTATTGTTAGACCTAAATTAGAGATTCGCTGTGGCGGATAAATATGGAGTGGAGATGGGAGTAGTTGACAAAGTGAAAAGCTGGTAAAGAAATTCCCGAAGGGGCCCAAACACCAGTTCACACCGATGAGTACCTTCCACACACACTTGTGTACATGTAGTCATATACTTTAAGGTATGGATAGTGTAAGAGCTCTAAAAACTCTCTGGGGATTTTTCCGAAAGAATCCTGAGCATAACTCTCTTCTCTCCAGGACAAAAGGCAAAGCCCAGAGCACTTCCCCACATACTCAGAGAGCTTGAGGTACAATTTAAAATGAAAATAACACAAAATCATCATACAAGAACCACACATATAATAAAATTCAAGAGCTTCTTTCCAGACATTTTGCCTGCAGAATTTCTGAGACAAAAACATTATTATTGGGCTGTCACATTCATTGTCCCTGTCCCTTTGTTGATACTCTGGGCGAAGTCCCCTTTATTCGGTTGGTAAGGTGAAGATAATCTGATTAGTTCTCCAGCAGTGCGGTCAAGTATCTTCACCCTCTGGTAGTATTTTGTGTCTCTTTATACTCACATCAGTGTACTACTCTTAATTCTATTGAGATGTATCTTCCACTGTAGTACAAACTCCTTTAATGGCTTTTTGTGCTAGTCACCATTCTGCCCCTTGTACTGAGTCTAGTACAGTACATAACAGACATTTTCATTCACTTGTATTGAATAAATGAATGAATGCATGAATGAATGAATGAAATACTACCTGCTTCACTAGCTTCCTTGATAGAAGACACCACACTCTTACTTAACTGAAAGTTAGAGGAAAATTCATTGGCTGGTTTGCTGGTTCTCGTGCTGATCTCTGGCCCATAAGCATATACAATTCTTGCTTTTTGCATACTGATTTGTTGCCTATTATGTCCCCCACTTAGTTATTTAGTGATTGATAGATTGAAGAAAAGTTAGACCACATGCCTAAATTTACAAAAACAGAAATTAAAGGAAAATGTTGTGTGCCATTTTCCCTTAACTTAGAAGAAAAATCTAATCTTGATTTTATTCTTTATTTTGCTCAGATTTAAACTCTGAACATGCGAAGAAAAGAGAAAAATGTAAAACTTTCTGAAGAGTAGACCTTGAACAACTTACTTAAATTTCCCTTCCTCAGTTTCCCCAATTATAAAGAGGAAACGATAACAGAGATCAGTTTTGCCATATAGCATAAACAACAGAGAAGTTAAGGAGTTATGGTATAAAAACAGCAATGACTGCAATCTTTAAAGGAGAGAGGAAATAAGGTGAGTAGGAGCATCCCCCTGGATTTTTGTCTGGGGACATGTTTCACTCTGCACTTCAGAAAGAAGCACGAATACATGATGATGGTCTCAGAGCTAAGAAAGTAAGAGACTGGAGCTTGAAACTGTGGAAGTTACTGGGGAATTGTGTGCATGACACTTGACTTTGGAATAATGCATAGTTCATCAAGCTGCAGAGAAATCTGGATTTTTTTTACATGACAATATTCTGATCATGAATAAATCACCACTAGTTCAGAAAAAAAAAAGGCAAGCAAACAAAAAACCGTTGCAAGTATAAAGATTCCTAGACCTCAGAAGAGGTAGAAATTTCAGCTCTTTTAGCCAGAATGAGACCTTCTTGAACAACTGACGAATCAGTGGTAAGGTAGGAAGAAGGTGTTTTGGGAGTAAAGCTACAATAGACCTCTCTAGCAAAATAATGAACAAGTTTCTAAAAGATCAATCTGATCTCCTAGCAATTAGACGCTTCTTTAAAGGGAGAAAAGAAAATTCAAACTACTATGATTTACTGAGCACAATGTTTGCTACTTAATCATATTTCAGTGCATAATTACAGAAGCAGCAAAATTTGAGCTATACATGTGAAAAAAGTCATGATTTAATTAAAATCGGTTAAAGGTGAGAGGAGCATACAACAACCTTAATGGAGTGATAGCTATTTAAATATGTTCCATAATTCAACAACTCATGATTATTACAAGAAAATGTAAGGAAACATGGAATAACTAGAAACAGACAGTAAAGCAGTTTAAGTGAAATTCTACTCACTGGGATTAAAATCATAGGAGAGATTACAGAAAGGAAAAAAGTTACTGAACTTGAAAAATGTAAGCTAGCTGGAATCTACTAGAATAACAGGAAATAATTTTAAAAACAAACTAAAATATAAACGTAAACATTCTAATTTATAGGACATAAACATAAACAAACTAAAACATTCTGATTTATAGGATATAAAAATAAACATAAACAAACTAAAATATAAACATAAACATTCTGATCTACACGATATTAATCTCTGAAGGAGAAATAATTTTCTGAAAGTTTCCAAGTTTGAAAGAAATATCCATTAAAAGCTCAACAGATACATTAGGTAAACTAAAGGACATCACACAAATCACTGTATAATCAAATTAAATCAGTTATTGATAAAGAAAAAACCTTAAAGAACTGATGGAAAATGTCACAATTCTATATACAAAAGACTAACAGCAACAAAAAAAGATTGAGTTAAGATTTCTCTTCATAAAATATTCATTGCAGAGAACTAAACTTGAGTTATTTGTCAGAAAGGATGCACTTTGAGATCATAATTTTAAGTGAAATAAGTCAGACACACATGTTTAAATATTACACAGTTTCTCTTATATGAGAAACCCAAAGTATAAATAAATAGCAAATTAAAAGACAGACAACAGCAAGTGGGAAGACAGAGCTTTCTCAAATGGGAAGGGATGGAGGGGAGGCTACAAAAAGAAAAAGAATGAAAAAAGAATTACTATGTGTTATGTACATGTACCAACGACACACATGGAAAGGAAACATTACATACTGCAAATGTGGACTAAAAAGATGAATAAAAAAATTACCGAAGGGGAACATATCTATCTTTTGAGAACAAGTAGAAAGCTAGAAAGGACATGACTCTCACCCTGGCAACAAACAGCTGGATGATCTATAAAAGAATAATTTTCTGAAATGAGCAGAGACTCGGGTTCATGAGACAAGCAGCTTAAAAGCTAGAGGAAGCAAAGAACTTAACTGAGCTCAGCAGGGCAGGGCAGGCAGGAGAAGAGGAGGTCTCCAGGCAGGCAGGAAGCAGTTACTGAGAGGTTTACTGAATTGCTGAAGGCCCAGTGGATTCAAGCAAGAGCACATGGAACTCCAAGAGGAATCTCAACATACCTAATGGATGTTCTTCTCATGAGGTCTCAGGAAAAAGAGAGAGGGCAAGAAGAGTCCAGATAAAACTTTCTTTGCTGGTGGAGTGATTGAGCTGGAGGTGGTGAGTGCTCATGACTGTAAAATAGACACACAGGACTTCTTGGGTTTGCCCACCATGAAGAACAAAGAACTTTAGCTCTGAAAGGAAGTGCAACAACTTTGATTACCTCCAGTGCACACTTGAGAGCCTACTACAGTTTAAAAAAAAAAGGAAAAACAAATCAAATGCTCTATTGGTCAGGTTTGGGCAAGGGTCTTTGAGGGAAACTTCCAGGTGGGAAATCCCAGTCACTGTGCTTTTCTGGCTCAACCCCAGTCTTTAACAGGCCACATCTCACCAAATGTCTTCTGCTCCCAGTGATTCAGGATGGCCAGCTCAACATGCTTACTTACTGTCAGTTCTATTGATGACAACTTTGGCATCTATCAAGAATAACAGGTAGCTTAGCATTGATGGTAGAAAGTCCACCTTCTTAATCTCATGCAACCATGCTTATATGACTAGGAAGGAAGCAAAGGGGCACACAGGTCACATCAGCTTGACTTGATTTTCAAACATCAACTTCGCACTCAAGACTTTCAAGTGGTCATTGTGTTTCACCAGATCCATATGCTTTATGCCTACTCCAGTTGGTCCATTTACCTGCTTTGTTCCCAGGCCTCTTTATCTAATATTCCAATATTTTTTATTCAGGGCCTTTGTCGCACAACCAAGACATTGTCAATATCCTGTTTGTCATAGGTGCAATGTATAGCCATGTCCCTGGCCATTGTTTCTTGCAAGTAAAATGAACAACTGAAGCATCTAGCACCTCTTTGCTGTCATCAGATTTCCCTGATGCCACTTTGATGTCACCCTTGACCACTACAGCAATCCTTACTAAAGAAAAATTGTATCATACAGAGTTAAGCAAACAAGGAAGACTTCACTTAAAGCTGAGTGTAAAGGATTAAAATTGAGCTCAGCTCTACTGGAGCAAATACAAGAATATTTGCAAATATTGAAGAAAGCTAAGGAGAAAAAAAAACCTGGGAGACATTCGGGGATGCTTGTCAATGCGATTAGGCCATCTGTGTTTGATAATTAATAATTATTGATGTCAGGTCCTTATCATCCCACAGAAAATGAATGCTATCTTAGATGACTACATTTCAAAGAGCTGGATACTGGTACTTGGAGGAAGACTCTCTTGAATAATAAAACTGGCAAGAAAATGGCAGAAGATTGGCCTGCCAATGTTGCAGAGATGTAATTTGCAATTGTGTACAAGTTTTCTTAAATAAATGCTCCAATAAAAAAAGAAGTAAGGGGAAGAGAGTCAGAATGAAGTCTGACTCAGATTCCTCCAACTGAGGAGTGTATTAAGTCAGTCTTTTTCAATATAAGCTAACATGAACCACTTATAATGTATTATATATAAGGCCTGAGGCTTCCATTCAGTAATTCATTAGGAAGAACAGTGGGTAAGAGGTGAGGCAGAAGTGAGTTAAAAGAGTGGGTTCAGTGCAACGGATTCATTTTTATCTTCTGAAGTTGGAAGAACCTGATCCCAGATAAACTAAGTTCATTTTTATGTGATTATGTGTTCTGGTCACTCAAACTAGTGATTCGATTTATCTGAACATACCTATCTTTCACTGGACAGTTCTTATCACATAGTCACATAATTTTCCCTGTTAAATTGTTCAACTTTTAATAATCTCCAGTGGAACATCAGGAGATATTTTTCAAATGGCAAATAGTTCTCAGCCAGGAACACAACAGATGACTGTTTTAGGGGCCTTCTTGGGTTTAAAGGCATCTCATGTATCATCTTTATCATCACAAATGTGTCCAGTATTATGAGGTCTTTTTGTTATATTTCCTAAATGTCAAGCCTTCTTTAGCAGTAGCCTACTCCACAGAATAAATCTCGCTCTACACTGAAATCAAATTTTGGCAGCCTATCGAATAACTAAATAACCAGTTAAGGGGTAAGTGTACTATTTCTGTGTGTGTTGGGTTACTTAATCTACAAATCACCCCAGAGCAACACTGAACACTCTCATTTGTAGTGATAGAGAATTCAGAGTACGAGTTTTTCTTTCATGGACCATTTCTCAGAATTCTCCAGATCATAAAATGTCTGCAAATTTCCCCAGCACAATGGGCCACAGAATCTTTTTATTCTGAGGACATGTGGTTTATATACTATTGTGAGGCCTGCATACATCCTATTGGGATATTTAAAAACTTGCCACTTCTTTATAAATCTAATTAAAATATTATAAAAATATACAGGATCACCATTCAGGTTTGTGCAACATTAAGACTGTTTTATGTTAAATAGCAGTAGAGTTAATGTCAACCAATAGATGGTCAAACACTGCAAAGAAATAGTTACTGCATTTTGGTGAGACAATTAAATCTGAGATTCTGAGAGGTGCTTGAGTGGTTTTGGTAAAAAGTCTTCTATATTTCTTGCTTTTCAAAAACACTATAAAGGCATTACTGAAAGTTTCTATTTGATAAACTGTAAGATTTATTGAAGATAATCTGAGACATCTAAGGCATAATCTCTGATCTTAAATATGTAATTTTCTTTCCTATAAAACATTTTAAATACATACTCAATTTTTTTGTCTCACTAATGTGAGAATCTGAGAAGTATACAAGATTCAAAATATACCATAGATACTGTAAGTAAGGAAGAAACTCTTCAAAAGAAAAGAAAAACTGATGGGAGAAATGGGAAAGGAAGGAAGGAGGAAGGTAAAAGAATGTACATATATATACAAGACAGTTAAGATAGTCATACAGCTAGTTTCTCCAGGTTCACTGAGGGGAAAATTGTGCTAGCAATTTTCTAGCCACTGTTTCATGCCTAGAGTTTGTACTCTGAACAACTACTATGAAAATAACAATGTGCAATGGATGGATTATTGTTACTCTCCTACTAGCCTGTTTTGAAAATCTGTTTTATTGTTATATTTTACCTTTGTCTATTTTTTTATTTTAAAGAGAAAAAACAAGTAAAGGATGCTACAAAAATTCAAAACAAGATAATAGGAGAATAACAATGGTTAATGCATTGTATATTGTTGTTTTCAAAGTAGTTGTCCAGATTATAGGCTGTAGGTATGAAAAATGGATCACACAGTATAAGCAAAAGACACTCTTTTCAATGAATTAATAGAAATTAGTAGTATAGCTATTTTAACTATCTTGTATATTTATATTTATGTTTTTCCTTTTCCTTTCCTCATTTTTTCCTTTCCCCCATTCCAGTTTCTCCTTCTTTTTGAACAGTTTCTTCCAATTTCATAATATTTATTATGCATTTTGGATTTTATTTACTCTTTCAACTTCTTGCAGTAGGCAGAAAATACAATGTTCACACATGCAAGCCTGATTTATTTCACTTATGAATATGGTCTTAAATTACATCCATTTACCTATAAAAGTCTGAAGTTCATCCTTTTTTATGGCAAAGTAGTACTCAATTGTATGAAATACCGTGTCTTTTTCTCTATTCCTTGGTTGATGAGAATTTGGGTTGTTTCCAAGATTTAGCTTTTACAAATTGTGTGGCTATAAACATGGGTGCACATATATCCCTGTGGTACAACATTTTTAATTCTTCTGGGAAGATATCTAGAAGGGGAATAGTTGGGTCAAAAAGGGCCTCCAATCCTAGGTTTTGAAGAATCTCCACACTGATATCCACAGTGGTTGCACCAGCCTACGCTTCTATCAACAATGGAAAAGAGTTCCTTTTTCCCCACACCCCCTCCAGCATTTGTTATTGGTTGATTTCTCGATAATACCCATTCTTTCTGGGATGAGATGGAATCTCAGTGTTTTAATTTGCATCTCTCAAATGACCAGAGATGTTGAACATTTTTTTATGCATTTATTTTCTGTTTATATTTCTTCAAACTGAGAAGTATATATTCATCTTAGATTCCCATTTTAGGTTTGGGTCTCTGAATTTGGGGTGTTTGATTTTTTCAATTCTTTATATGTTTTACATATAAATCTTTTGTCTGAGGGACAGTGGTCTAAGATATTTTCCCACTTATGGTTTGTCTTTTTACTCTGTTGGTGATTTCTTTTTATGTGCAAATTCTTTTCATTAAGATGAGATCCCAGTTGTTGATTCTTTGAAGTGTTTTCCGCACAGTTTAGGTCTTGTTCATGAACTCTCTGCCTACACTCTGTCCTCAAGATTTCTACCTACTTTTTCTTCTAGTAGATTTAGTATTTCTGTTTTAATATTTATGTCTTTGATCCATTTTGACTCTTGCTTAGTTCATGTTGTAGACATGGGTTCAGTTTTAGTCTTTGGCATGTAGACATTGAATTTTTTCAGCACCATTTATTAAAGAGGTTACCTTTCTTCCAGTGGACACGTTTGGTTCCTTTGTCAAAAAAAAGGTGAGGTGATATTTGTGTCTGCATCTTTTAATCTGTTACACTGATCCTCAGG
>RJWT010045966.1:0-11534 GCA_004365215.1 Cuniculus paca | reverse complement strand
TCTTATCTTCAAAGTAGCTGCTTAGACCTTCACACATAACAAAATCAAACAAAGCAAAATAGAATAAAATCAATCAATAGAAAACAAGTAAAGCAATAAAGGCTTTGGAACAAGATAATAGGAAAACAATAATGACTGCTATAATCCATTTTGTTATTTTTGCAATAGCTGTCCATGCCATCAAATATAATAAAATCAAGGATAACTAAACAATAAAACTTGGTTAAATAGAACCATGAGAACAATACAGGGCTTCAAAACAGAATTATAGATTAACAATGGCCCTTGCCTCCCCCCTGGAGACATCTCCTCCCCTTTCACCTTCACAACCTCTATTTTGTATTTTGGATCCCACTAATTTCCCCACTTTCTTATAGTAGGGAGACAATACAATGTTCACCCATGTGACTTTGAACCTTTTCTCCCATAAGTGTGCTCTCAAGTTGTATCCATTTACCTACAAGAGTCTCAAGGCTATCTTTCTTTATAGTTGAGTAGCTTTCCATTGTATAGAAATGGCATATCTTTCCTTTCCCTTCTGCAGTAGATGGGTAAGCTACCCCTACTGTTTTTTTTCTGGTTCCCTGTCACACAGAACCTTGTTCTCTCTCCCCTGACTCTCAATCTATGAATTCCATTTTGAGTTAAATGTGTTTGTTGGATAAAACATATTGATGGATCCTGTCTCTCAATTCACTCTACCCGTGCCTCTTTCCACTGGTGAATTTAAGCTGTCTACATTAATGGTCATGGCCAACATGCACCGGCTCATCTCTGCCATGCTATTTTCCTGCCATTGGCTGTGTACTTTTCCCCTCCATTCTATTGTCTGTCCCACTTGGTGATTCCCCCCTGCCGATCCTCCTGGAACCATGGCCTTTCTTATTTCTCTCCAAAATGTCCTTCAGTATTCTCTATAGAGCTGGTTTGGCAGTCATGAACTCCTTCAGTTGTTCTTTGTCATGGAAATATCTTGTTTCTCCATTAATTTTGAAAGCTAGTTTTGCAGGGTACATCAATCTGGGTTGGCAGTTGTTTTTTTTCAGGACTTGAAATATTTCACTCCAAGCTCTTCTTGACTTGATGGTTTGTGTTGAGAAGTCTGTTGTGATTCTGATGGGTGTTCCTTTATAGGTGATCTGTTTCTTTTCTTGAACAGCTTTTAATATTCTGTTCTTGTGTTGAATTTCTGGGATCTTGATTATTATATGTCTGGGGATAGATTTACTTTGGTTATGGCTAGCTGGAGTTCTATATGTCTCACTTATCTGAATAGCACATCTTTCTCCCATGTTTGGGAAGTTTTCTGCTAGTACTTCTGTAAATAGAATTTTTTTTTTTGCAAATAGAATTTTTATGTCTTTTGTGTTGACCCCTGCTTCCTCATTGATACCTATCACTTGTAAATTATTTCACTTTGCATCATCTTGCAGTCTTTGAATTCTTATTTCCTGGTTCCTCATTATTTTCAAGAGGTCTTTCCTTTCCTGATCACAAGCTGCACACCTGTCTTCAAAGTCTGAAAGTCTATTTTCAGTTTATTTCAAGAGCTTTTGCCAGCTTTCAATGGAGATTTTAATTTCCTGGATATCTCTTTGAATTTGTTTCATGCATTCAAAATCTCTCTTATATTGTTCATTCATGGTTTCCCTCATTTTCCTTTGCTCCTCTATTTTTTAAATCTATGTCTTCTTTAGAGAAACAGAAATTCTTTAATTATGTTTTTCATTTCTTCTTTTACCTGAGATAGTATTTCTTTTCTAATTTCTTTTATAGCCTACATGGAGTTGTCTCTTTACTTCAGTTGACATCACTGCAGAAACTTCAGGTGTGTGACTCTTGATCTCTTCCACGTTTTTATCTCCTGGACTGGCTCTGCTTGGGTTGGAGTCTAGGCACTGCCTTTTGTTTCTTTGTCCTGACATTTTCCTGGGTTCTTCCAAACAAGCAGGTAGTGGGGTTTTGGGAAGCTCCTGCATTGGTTACAATTTCTCTGGAGTGTGACTGTTTGGTTTTTCTGGCCATTGCTGGCAAGGGGTATCCAATGGTGGCTATTGGGTGCTCTGGTGCAGGGCATGCTTCTGTTTGTGGAAGTGTCCAGGGGGCTGCTGGAATGCATGCAGAGCAGGTCCTGCCTCTGCCTTCCCCCTGAGCTCCTTACCAAGAAGTGGGCATCTCCCTTGTCCATTGGAATCTGCTCTGAGCAGAGCCCACCTCTGCCTTCTGAGCTGGTTACTGGAGAGCAGCCTCTTGCTTTGTTGGAATGTGCTCTGGGCAGAGCCTGCTTCTGCCTTCCCTCCAAGCTCCTTACTGGCAGGAGGTGCCTCCCTTTGTCCATTGGAATGTGCTCTGAGCAGAGCCTGCCTCTGCCTTCCCTCTGAGCTGGTTACAGGAGAGCAGCTTCTCATGTTGTTGGAATGCCCATAAAGTTTTTTTCACACTTACTTCCACACAGCAGAATCATTTCTAATGTTGAGTTATATTTCTCCAATGCAATTCTTTCTGGGGAAATACACAAGTTCTAGGGAGTTTCATTGAACAGGGGTGAATAGTCATCTCTGTGCAAACTGCCTTTCAGTAAGGCAAATCCAGAAAACAAACATGTGCCTCTCCCATATAGAAAGAAGCTCAGGCTCCCCAGTGTGCAGATATGTTTAGTTCATTGAGAAACAGATATACTGAGTTTGATTTAGTTGTTGTGGCTTTCCTGGGAAAACAGTGGCAGTAAGCCATTTCCTCCCATTCATTCCTATGGGCCTAGATGACCCAACACATAAAGTTCTATCCACATTTATTTAAACACAGCAGAATCATTTCTGACATTGAGTTATACTTCTCTGATGGAGTTCATACTAGGGAAATACACCACAAGTACTGGGGAATTTCGTTGAACAGGGGTGAATAGCCATCTCTGTGCAAGCTGCCTTTCTGTGAGGCAAATCCTGAAAACAAACGTGTGCCTCTCTGATATAGAAAGAAGAATGGCCTCTTCAGTGTGCAGATATGTTGGTTTCTCTGAGCTGAAGTTACACTGAATTTAATTTAGCTTTTATAGATTTCCTGGCAAAAGAGTGGTAGAAAGCCATTTCCTCCCTTTCATTCCTATAGGCCTTGATGACCCAACACATAAAGGTGTTTCCACACTTATTTCCACACAGCAGAATCATTTCTAAGGTTAAGTTATACATCTTGCATGGAGTTCCTTCTGGGGAAACACAGCACAAGTTCTCAGCAGATGCGTTGCACCGTGGTGAGTAGTCGTCTCTGTGCAAACTGCCTTTCAGCAAGGCAGACCCAGAAATCAAACATGTCCCTCTCCTGTATAGAAAGAAGCACAGCCTCTGCAGTGTGCAGATATGTTGAGTTCTCTGAGCTTAAGGTATACTGCATTTGATTTAGCTGTTGCAGCTTTACTGGCAAAAGAGTGGTCGTAAGCCATTTCCCCCCATTCATTCCTAAGGGCCTAGATTTCCAAACACATAAAGGTCTATCCATGCTAATTTTCACACAGCAGAATCATTTCTAATGATGAGTCATGCTCCTCCCATGGAGTCATTTCTGGGGTAACACACCACAAGTTCTGGGTAGTTTCATTGCACAGGGGTGAATTGTCATCTCTGTGCAAAGTGCATTTCTGTAAGGCAAATCCAGAAAACAAACGTGTGTCTCAACAGTATAGTAAGATGCACAGCCTCCCCAGTGTACATATATGTTGAGTATTTTGAGGTGAAGTAATGATGAGGTGGATTTAGCTATTGCAGCTTTGCTGGAAAAAGAGTGGTAGTAAGCCATTTCCTCCCTGTCATTCCTATTGGCCTAGATGACCCAACACATAAAGTTCTCTCCACACTTATTTCCACACATCAGAATCATTTCTGAAGATGAGTTATACTTCTACCATGGAGTTCTTTCGGAGGAAACATACAACAAGTTGTGTGGTTTCGTTGCACAGGCGTTAACAATCATCTCTGTGCAAACTGCCTCTCAGTAAGGCAAATCTGGAAAACAAACGTGTCCCTATCCCATATCTAAAGAAGCACAGCCTCCCAAGTGTGCAGATATGTTGAGTTCTGTGAGCTGAAGTTATACTGAGTTTGATTTAGCTGTTGCAGCTTTCCTGGCAAAAGAGTGGCAGGAAGCAATTTCCTCCCATTCATTCCTATGGTCCTAGATGACCCAACACACGAAGTTGTTTCCACACTTATTTCCACACAGAAGAATCATTTCTAAAGTTGAGTTATACTTCTCCCATGGAGTTCTCTCTGAGGAAACATACCACAATTTGTGGGGAGTTCTGTTGCACAGGGGTGAATAGTCATCTCTGGGCAAACTGCCTGTCATAAGGCAAATCCAGAAAACAAATGTGTGCCTCTCCCATATAGAAAGAAGCACAGCCTCCCCAGTGTGCAGACATGTTGAGTTCTCTGAGCTGAAGTTATACTGAGTGTGACTGAGCCTTGGCAGCTTTCCTGGAAAAAGTAGTAGTAAAGCATTTCCTTCCATTCATTTTTGTGGGCCTAGAAGACACAACACATAAAGATGCTTCCACACTTACAGCCTCATGGCAGAATCATTTCAAACACTGAGTTATACTTCTCCCATGGAGTTCCTTCTGGGGAAACACACCAAAAGCTTGGGGGGGTTTCGTTGCAAAGAAGTGAACCATCATTTCTTTGAAAAGTGCCTTTCAGTAAGACAAATTGAGAAAACAATAGCGTACCTCTCCCATGTAGAAAGAAGCACAGCCTCCCCACTGTGCAGAAATGTTGAGTTCTCTTAGCTGAAGTTATACTGAGTTTGATTTAGCTGTTGCAGCTTTCCTGGCAAAACAGTGATAGTAACCATTTTCCTCACGTTCATTCCTGTGCGATTAGATGACCCAACACTTAAAGGTGTTTCCACACTTATTTCCACATGGCAGAATCATTTCCAACATTGAGTTATACTTCTCCCATGCAGTTCTTTCTGGGGAAACACACCACAAGTTCTGGGTAGTTTTGTTGCACAGGGTGTATATTTATCTATGTTCAAACTGCCTCTCAGAAAGGCAAATCAAAAAAACAAATGAGTGCCTTTACCATAAAGAAAGAATCACAGCCTCCCCAATGTGCAGACATGTTGAGTTCTCTGAGCTGAAGTCATACTAAGTTTTATTTAGCTGTTGCAGCTTTCTGGCAAAACAGTGGTAGTAAGCCATTTCATCCAATTCATTCCTCTGGGCCTCTATGACTCAACACATAAATTTGTTTTCACACTTATTTCCACACAGCAGAATCATTTCTAACATTGAGTTATATTTCTGCCATGCAGTTCTTTCTGGGGAAACACACCACAAGTTATGGGGAATTTCATTGCACAGGGGTGAATAGTTATCTCTGTCTAAACTTCCTTTCAGTAAGGCAAATCCAGAAAACAAACGTGTGCCTCTCACATATAGAAAGAAGCAGTGCCTCTGCAGTGTGCAGATATGTTTAGTTCTCTGAGCTCAAGTTATGCTGAGGTTGATTTAGCTGTTGCAGCTTTCCTGGCAAAAGAGTGGTATGAAGCATTTTCCTCACGATTATTGCTATGGGTTTAGAAGACATAACACATCAAGTTGTTTCCACACTTATGTCCACAAAGTACAATCTTTTCTAAAATTGAGTTATACTTCTCCCATGGAGTTCTTTCTGGGGAAACACACCACAAGTTCTGGAGACCTCTGCTGCACAGGAGCGAATAGTTATCTGTATGCAAACCGCCTTTCTGTAATGCAATTCCAGAAAACAAACGTGTGCCTTCCCCACATAGAAAGAAGCACAGCCTCCCCAGTGTGCAGATATGTTGAGTTCTCTTACCTGAAGTTATGCTGAGGTTGATTTAGTGGTTTCAGCTTTCCTGGCAAAAGAGTGCTAGTAAGTCGTTATCTCCCATTCATTTCTAAGGCCCTATATGACCCAACACTTAAAGGTGTTTCACACTTATTTTAACAAAGCAGTATCATTTCTAACAGTGAATTCTACTTCTCCAATGGAGTTCTTTCTGGGGAAACACACCACAAGTTCTGGGTTGTTTCGTTGCACAGGGGTGAATAGTCATCTCTGTGCAAACTGCCTTTCAGTAAGGCAAATCCTGAAAACAAATGTGTGCCTCTCCCATGTAGAAAGAAGCACAGCCTCCAAAGTGTGTAGATATGCTGAGTGCTCTGATCTGAACTTACACTGAGTTTCATTTAGCTGTTGCAGCTTTCCTAGCAAAGGAGTGGTTGTAAGCCATTTTCTCACATTCATTCCTATGGGTGCGGATGACATATAAAGTCTTTTCCACACTTGTTTCTACACAGCAGAATCATTTCTAACATTGAGTTATGCTTCTCTCATGGTGTTTTTTCTGGGTAAACACACCACAATTTCTGGGGAGATTCGTTCCTCAGGGGAGATTAGTGATTTCTGTGCAAACTGTGTTTCAGTAATGCAAATCCAGAAAACAAATGTGTGCCTCTAACATATAGAAAGAAGCACAGCCTCCCCAGTGTGCAGACATGTTGAGTCCTCTAAGCTGAAGTTATACTGAGTTTGATTTAGCTGTTGCAGCTTTCCTGGCCAAATAGTGGTAGCAAGCCATTTCCTCTCATTCATTTCAAAGGGCCTAGATGGCCCAACACATAAAGTTGTCTCCGCTCTTATCTTCATGCAGCAGAATAATTTCTAACATTGAGTGATACTTGTCCCACAGAGTTCTTTCTAGGGAAACACACCACAAGTTCTGGGGAGTTTTGTTGCACAGGTATGCATAGTCATCTCTGTGCAAACTGCATTTCAGTAATGCAAATCCAGAAAAAGATGTGCCTCTCACATAAAGAAACAGGCATAGCCACCATGGTGTTCAGAGATTTTCAGTTCTCTGAGCTGAAGTTTTACTGAGTTTGATTTAGCTGTTGTCACTTTCCTGGCAAAAGAGCAGTAGTAGGCTATTTACTTCCTTTCATTCCTAAGGGACTAGATGCCCAAACACCTAAAGTTCTTTCCACAGTTATTTCCAAACAGCAGAATCATTTCTAAAATTGAGTGATCCTTCTCCCATGGAGTTCTTTCTGGGGAAACACACAACAATTTCTGGGATGTTTGGTTGCACAAGGGTGAACAGTCATCACTGTGCAAACTGCCTTTCAGTAAGGCAAATCCAGAAAACAAACGTGTGCCTCTCCCATATAGAAAGAAGCACAGCCTCCCCAGTATGCAGACATGTTGAGTTCTCTGAGCTGAAGTTATGCTGAGTTTGATTTAGCTGTTGCAGCTTTCCTGGGCAAAGAGGGGTAGTAAGACATTTCCTGCAATTGATTCCCATGGGCCTAGAAGACCCAGCACATAAAGTTGTTTCCACACTTGTTTGCATGCAGCAGAATCTTTTCAATCATTGAGTGAAACTTCACCATGGAATTCTTTCTGGGGAAACACACCACATCTTGTGGGGAGTTTCATTACACGGGGGTGAATACTCATCTCTATTCAAACTGCCTTTCAGTAAAGCAAATAAAGAAAACAACCATGTGCCTCTCCTGTATAGAAAGAAGCACAGCCTCCCCATTGTGCAGATATGTTGAGTTCTCTCAGCTGAAGTTTTATTGAGTTTGATTTAACTGTTGCAACTTTCCTCCCAAAAGAGTGGTTGTAAACCATTTCCTCCCATTCATTCCTATGAAATTGGTGACACAACACATAAAGTTGTTTCCACACTTAGTTCCACACAGAAGACTCATTTTGAATGTTGTATTATACTTGCCCCATGGAGTTCTTTCTGAGGAAACACTCCACAAGTTCTGGGGAGTTTAGTTGCACAGCGGTCAATAGTCATCTCCGTGCAAATTGCCTTTAAGTAAGGTAAATCCAGAAAACAAACTTGTGCCACCCTGTATAGAAAGAAGAACAGCCCCAACAGTGTGCAAATGTGTCAAGTTCTCTGAGCTGAAGTTTTACTGAGATTGATTTTGCTTTTGCAGCTTTCTGGGCAAAAGAGTGGTAGTAAGCCATTTCTTCCCATTCATTACTATGGGCCTGGATGACCCAACATAGAAAGCTGTTTCCATACTTATTTCAACAGAGCAGCATGATTTCTAAGGTGGAATTATACTTGTCCCAATGAATTCTTTATGGGGAAATGGACCAGAAGTTCTGAGGAGTTTCATTGCACCCGGATGAATAGTCATTTCTGTGTAAACTGCCCTTCTGTAAGGCAAATTGAGAAAACAAACGGGTGCCTCTCTCTTATAGAAAGAAGCACAGCCTCCCCAGTGTGCAGGCATGTTGAGTTCTGTGAGCTGAAGTTATACTGAGTTTGATTTAGCTGTTGCAGCTTTCCTGGCAAAAGAGTGGTAGTAAGCCTTTTCCTCCTATTAATTCCGATGGGCCTGGAGGAGCCAACGCATAAAGTTGTTTCCACACTTATTTCCACAAAGCAGCATCCTTTTGAACATTGAATTATACTTCCCATATGGAGTTTTTTCAAGGGAAACACACCACAAGTTCTGGGGAGTATCGTTGTATAGGGGTGAATAGTTATCCCTTCACCATCTGCTTTTAAGCAAGGCAAATGCCGAAAACAAACATGTGCCTCTCCCATATAGAGAGAAGCACAGACTCCGCAGTGTGCAGGTAGGTTGAGTTCTCTGAGTAGAAGTTATACTGAGTTTGATTTAGCTGTTGCAGCTTTCCTGCAAAGGAGTGGTAGTAAACTGTTCCCTCACTTTCACTGCCATGAGCCTTGAGTACCCAACACATAAAGTTGTTTCCACACATATTTCCACACAGCAGAATCATTTCTATTGTAGAGTTATTCTTCTCCCATGGAGTACTTTCTGGGGAAACACACCACTATTTGTGGGGAGTTTTATTGCACAGGGTTGAATTGTCACCTGTGTGCAAACTGCCTTTCCATAAGAAAAATCCATAAAAGAAACGTGTTCCTCTCCCATATAGAAAGAAACACAGCCTCCCCAGTGTGCATATGCATTGAGTTCTCTAGCTGAAGTCATACTGAGTTTTATTTGGATGTTGTAGCTTTCCTGGCAAAAGAGTGGTAGTAAGCCATTTCCTCCTATTCATTCCTATGGGCCTAGATTATCCAACACATCAAGTCGCTTCCACATTTATTTTCACAAAGAAGAATCCTTTCTAACTTTGAGTAATGTTTCTACCATGCAGTTCTTTCTGGGTAAACACAAGACAAGTTCTGGGAAGTTTCATTGCACTGGGCTGAATAGTCATTTCTGTGCAAATTGCCTTTCAGTGAGGCAAATCCAGAAAACAAACGTGTGCCTTTCCTATACAGTAAGAAGCACAGCCTCCCAATTTTGCAGATATGTGGAGTTTTTTGAGCTAAATTAATACTGAGCTTTATATGGCTGTTGCAGCTTTCCTGGAAAATGAGTGGTAGTAAGCCATTTCCTTCCATTGTTTCCTATGGGCCTAGATGACCCAACAAATAAAGATGTTTCTACACTTATTTACACACAGCAGAATCATTTCTATTTTTTTATTTTAAAGAGAATAGAACAAAACAAAATAGAACAAAACAAAGCAAAAGAAAACAGAACAGAGTCAAATATAATATAGCATTTCAAAACAACACTGCAAGCTATAAAGGTTTTCAAAACATAACAACAGGAGATTAACAATGGTTACCCTAGTGCCTCTTGCTTTCTTCAAAATGGTTGTTCATACATTTACAGACAATAAACTCAAACAAAACAAACTAATATAAAAGCAGATAAAAGCATTATAGGTCTTCAAGTTGGAGAATAAGAAACCAGCAATGGCTACCGTAATGTCTCATTTTTCAAAAGAGCTGTTCCTATCTTCTCACATACTGCCTTCAAATAGTAGGAAAGGCACTTAAACCAAGCAAATAAAAAAATAAAAGCATCATTGGATTTCAGAACCATTTCTTCACATTTATTGGGAATTTTGTATCTTATTGAGTCTTTCAGTTTCTTACACTAGGGAGACAATGCAGTGTTTACCCATGTGTGTTTGGTTTATTTCACTTATGAGTATGGTCTCAAGTCAAATCCATTTACGTATAAAAGCCTCAACGTGATCATTTTTTAGAGCTGAATAGTTCTCCATTGTATAAAGGTACCACATCTTCTTTATCCATTCCTCGATTGATGGGCATTTGGGTTGTTTCCACAATTTGGCTATTACAAATTGTGCTGCTATAAACATGGGTGCACATACATCACTGTGGTAAGATGATTTCACTTCTGGGAATATGCCCAGAAGCAGAATAGCTGGGTCAAATGGGACTTCCAGTCCTAGCTTTTTGAGAAACCTCTAGAGTGACCTCCACAGTGTTTGCACCAGTCTGCACTCCCACCAACAGTGGAGAAGGGTTCCTTTTTCCCCACAGCCTCTCCAGCATTTATTGTTGGTGGTTTTCTTGATTTTGGCCATTCTTTCTGGAGTGAGATGAAATCTCAGAGTTGTTTTAATTTGCACTTATCTGATGACCAATGATACTGAACATTTTTTCATGTATTTATTGGCCATTCATATTTCTTCACCTGAGAAGTGTGTTTTCATCTCAGATGCCCATTTCTGGATTGGGTCTTTGAATTTCAAGGGCCTGATATTTTTTAATTCTTTATATGTTCTTGATAGAAGACCTTTGTCTGTAGGGAAGTTGACTGAATTATTTTCCCAATTTTTCATTTTCTTTTCACTCTGTTGGACATTTCTTTTAACATGAAAAATCTTTCTATCAAGATAAGATCCCAATTGTTGATTCTGGGATTTCCTGTGCACTTTGACTTTTGTTCATGAATTCTCCACCTACCCCTGTGTTTTCAAGATTACTACCTGCTTTGTTTTCCAGCACATTTAGTGCTTCTGTTTTAATGTTTAGATCTTTGATAGATTTTGACTTTAGTTTAGTGTATGGTGGTAGGCTTTGGTCTAATTTTAGTTTTTGGCATATGGAAAGCCAGTTTTTCCAACACCATTTATTAAAAATGCTATCTTTCTTCAAGTGAACTTGTTTGGCCCCTTTGTCAAAGATAAGGTGGGTGAGTGTGTTTGTACTTTGGGTTGTATCTTCTAATCTATTCCATTGATCCTTAGGTCTGTTTTGATTCCAGTACCATGCTGATTTGATTACAGTAGCTTTGCAGTATACTTTCAAGTCTGGGATTGTGATGCCTCCTGTCCTGCCCTTGCTGCCCAGAAGTGCCTTTGTTATTCTAGGACTTTTGTGATAATAGATGAATGTTAAGAATGATTTCTCTAGATCTGTGAGGTATGCTAATGTATTTGGATGGGAATTGCATTAAATCTGTATAATAATTTTGGGAGAATGGCCATTTTCCCAATGTTTGTTCTTCCTATCCATGAGCATGGAATGTCTTTCCATTTTCTGAGATCCTCTTCAATTTCTTTTTTCAGAGTACTGTAATTTTCATTGAATAGATCTTTTGCTTCCTTTGTTAGGTTGACTCCTAAGTATTTCATTTTTTTGGATGCTATTGTAAAGGGTGTGGTTTCTCTCATTTCTCTCTCAGT